>MU914685.1:0-17528 GCA_036418165.1 Cooperia oncophora
TGTAGCTTTGGTAAGGCATATATAATAGGTATTTCTGCATCAATAGATACATTGATATTATTTTTAACACAGAGGAATTTGTGCTTCAATATTAAGGAATACTTGTCGGTATAAGGTATAAATTCATATGTGTTATTACTACTTCCATAGACAAATGTGTGGTTGGCAGCATCAAACGTAATTCCCATTTCTCTCATTATGTTTAGAAGGTAAAACTTCTTGCAAATGATACCATAGTTATTAGATGCTTTGTCAAGAGGACAAAAAACGTAATACTCCTGATATTGCTTGATTAAGTTATAAGGTATGTTTCTCCTATACTTTCAATATTAGCATATGTCAACAGAGGTTTAACTTTGTCATGGTAACAAGAATGCCAACAGATCCTTTATTGCCACTAATGGTTACCATGTTTTCTATACAGATGGTAAAGAATTCAAAAGCAACTACAGATACTACAGATCCAACGATTTAGTATACCTAGTAGACTATCTTTTACGTAATAGTTTTTGTCTTTTTGCAAATAATACGTTCAAGCAGACTAAAGGTGTCCCACAAGGTGGCAATTTTAGTCCACTTTTGGCAGATCTTACGCTTTCTGTCATGGAGTATTACTATGCTAAATCCAAAAAGTTTAATAACAGTAAGCTGTTCATTCCATATAGATATATGGACGATTTGCTTGTTGTACATAACCAAACTGATGATGATGTGGATGAACAACTTTCTCAAGTTTATCAAAATACCCTTCAGTTGAAAAAAACTCATACCAGTGAAGTTTCCAGCAATTATTTAGACTTAACAATCAACATAATCAATGGTAGAATCAGTACTAACTTATATAACAAAACAGACGACTTTAGCTTCAGTGTAATTAGATTTCCGTATAGTGACACAATATTTCCATTATTAACAAAGCCTCTGTTATATACACGGAAACATTGAGGTTAGCTTAACACCTGTTCGTTCTTCGACATATTCATAAGCAAAATAACGGATATGGTCACACTCTTTTGAAAAATGGCTACGAAGAAGATTTTATTATTACTAGCATTGTGAAATGTATTTACAAAAATAAATTTATAAGTTACAAATACTCTATTGCAAATAACTATAGAAATATAAGTAGACTGGTTAACGGGATTCTCATTGGTAACGGAGTTCAACACTAATTCCTCTGTTACCATTATATTTCTTACATTTAACTCTTGGCTTTTCTCTTCTACGGTTTCTTATTCTGAATTTTCTCGGTTGGTTTAATCTGTTATCAATATCCACTTTCATTCCTCTTACAGATATTTAGTATATATCTTTGTTAGCTTTGTCATTATCTCATGATAGTCCTCGTTTTCAGTTCCTACACTGAACATGTATGTTAACATGCTCCATTTACGATGTAGTATTTGGCTACTCTGAGTATTATATACATACTTTCCATTCAAAATTTTGGGACTTGCTTTCCTACTCGGTACTAGTGCTCTAGTAAACACCCTTGTTTCTCATTTCTTCTTTCACATAGTTTAATACCTAGAGTTATGACATTCTCTTTATGAATACTTCTTTCTGTTAAGGCGCGACGGTCGGCAACTACACCATCTCCGCTTTGCTGACGACATCGTTTTGATAACGCCAAACATCGAGCAAGCGGAACGAATGCTGGCTGAATTCGACTGCGCGTGTGAAGAATCGGTCTACGGCTGAACCTAACGAAGACGATGTTCATGAGAAACGGATTGGTATCTGATGCCCCATTCACGCTCAACGGAACGACCATCTCTGAATGCTCTAGCTATGTGTACCTAGGTCGTGAAATCAATATGATGAATGACCTAGCTCCAGAGCTGAGCAGGAGGAAGCGAGCGGCTTGGGGAGCCTTCAAGAACATCGAGGGAGTAGCGAAGAAGACGAAGAACACCAAGCTCCGTGCCCACCTTCATTTCGCATTCGCGCGTCCCTTCCTGCCTTGAGCACGTACCGCCTCACAAAGAGACTTGGACTCTACGAAAGCAGGATGAGCATGCGGTCGGCGTTATTCAACGCGCCATCGAAAGGGCGATGCTCGGAGTTTCCCGCTACACGCAAGTGAGAGAGGGAATCCGGAGCTCCGCACTCCGCCAACGATCGAAGATCAGAGACGCCGCCGCATTTGCCAAGGCTTCGAAGATCAGGTGGGCCGGACACGTCATGCGTTTCGAGGACGACCGCTGGACCAGAGCAGTCACCGACTGGATTCCACGGGATGTCAAGCGAACGCCTGGACGACCGCCTATGCGATGGTCAGACTTCTTCGTGAAAGCTCTGAACGAATGGTATGAAGTTCATCGTGTCCCTCGAGCTGAGAGAGTTCATTGGGCAACTCTTGCACGTTGCAGGGACGAATGGAGACGTTACTGGCGCCCGCTCGAGGAACTCGATGATCAACGGGAGCACAGGTGATACAGGTGTTGATTACGGTTGGCGGGAGAATTCGACTATCTCGCTTGATCACGGGACCATCAATCGCGCCGGTTGCGTGCCAGAATCTCTCGATGGCGTTCGTCCAGAAGGCTGTGGCGGAGTGTCATAATAGTATTTAATATGCTCTTTAATATGGTGGTAGAAATGTCCGATCAGAATTTAATAAAGTGTAACTTACTAGCCCCATCAAAGTCATAAAGCAAAGCTGCTGAACTTTTTTTGCCTCCCCCTGTATATTACCAAAGAAGGATGCGTCTTATGACAGCTTGAAGTTGGTTAAAGCGATCAAGAGGTGAGAATTCGGGCCTTGTAGAATAGCATCGCATGGGGGCCCACCCGCTTACTTTCGAACGCCTAACATCTGAGGGTGGTGGTTGATAATGATAAGGAAGCATTCTATGACCTCTGACGATCCTTCTATCTTTGGCATGTTTCTCAGTTAATAAGGTAATTACGTAAGCTCTCAGTTGGACAGAATAGGGCATTTGGTTCGATGTTTGTCTGGAGGTCGAAACTGAAACCTTCGAATCACTCAAAGTGTTACTAGCATTCCTAACAGACATAACCTTTCAGCCATATACTTAGCAGCAGGGCCCATGCGGTTTTAGCCTTTTAATTAAGATGGCCCAAAAAGGGAGAGAGACTGTCGAAAATGCTCAATTTCGTCAACCTGACACTCCATTTTGAGCACTTAAATGTTAGTAGAGAAAGAAACTTGAAGAAAATTGAAAAGAATATTGCGTACAGGGCAAGGAAATTTTCTCTCCAAAACGATTTATCCTCAAATGGCCAAAAGCTTCATCTTTTGGCGAGATATTTCGAGTGGAGGGAAAAACGCTAATACTTATAGCCCGACCCAGTACATCAAAATACGAGTTATTAGCCATCATATCCAAACACCGGACGACATCTGATGGGCCAAATGAGGTCCAAAAATCCCTCGAAATGCCGCATCCGTGATCAGCATGTGATATTTTTGGGGTCAGACATGCTAGAGCATAAATCTCAAAAAAGTGCTCTAGTCTAAAATTCCCTCTCTCACGGTAAGGTGGAATTCTCTTTCCTATTCCTTCTAGCGGTTTTGTGAGACCCTGGGCAGTAATTGTCAGGTACTGCGTACAAGTTCCTTTTCGATGCACTTAGAAATGGAACCGTATCTAAAAAAAAACAGTCGCCGCAAACTCAGGGTTTGCAGTGGAAGGACGTGGAAGCGCTTGTTATATAATCACTTCTTAGAAAAGTCTGATTTGCAAGTTATGTCTGCGCCAACGATTCCACTCTCGAGGAATCATTTACCGCTTGCACATTCAGTCGTATAAACTCTTTCTCGGCACCGGTCTGGCTTAGAGGGGGGGGGGCTTTTTTGTCCCTAATTTTCGCTGACTTTCTTCTTTTCTCACCATATAGAGGGGGCTGAGGACTTGCGTGGAGCTGCACCCGAAAAATGGATGTAGTTCTGCCTGACCCGCATGATGAGACTTGTGTAACTCTCGATGACTAACGAAATTCGAACTTCACATGGCTGCAGTAGCACTTTGCGATACAGGTCTTCACAATGCCGAACGAGGCAGTACAAACTTCTCTGATTACTACTTCGTGATCTTCCACTTCGTTAGTTATAAACACATTATTATATAAACAAAAAGTAAGACCTGAAAAAATACCTTCGCTTTTAAAACATCGCAGCTGAGGTTGCGGAGAGATCCAAAACATCATAAAAAGACCACACTGGAACAATCGAAACATGAATAGCATAATCTTCCACATTGCAACAATAACCAAAAAAGGATCAGAGAAACAAAATAGAACCAAAATTAAAGAAATCTATCACGCTTTCAAAACATCGCTCATATCGTGCACAGTAAGAAACGATCATGTGACGGGCGGACGTGAGGTGAGAAAAACATCACCTGTTCTGAAAACAAATAACAAGCATAACACAACAAAATGACATGACAAACCAACAGTGAACGCATGGAGAAGTTTTGGCAACAAAGTAAAAAAAATCCCGGGTAGCAAGAAAAGAAAAGGCTTTAAAGCGGATCAAAAAGCCCAACAACCCCATTTCCGATACTTCGTCTTCACGCGCTTATTTGATTCCTCGAGTAGAGTCCTACGTCTGTACAAGAGACGAGGTTTCTTTTTCATGCTTTTCTCGATCAGCAGCTTAGCTTCATTTTTCACCTGAAAGGCGCGGCACTTGGAGGACGGTTTCGCTGTTCTGGAGGCGGAGTCACTGGTGAAGGTCCATGAATCTATATTGCGTGGACTCCCTTACAATTTTTTGCCGCAAAACCGGTACAAGGCTGTTCATCACCATGCTTCCTTATTGACGCCATGTTGAAACTCTGCTACCTGATCGCGTACCTGTCTCTAACCCTTTACTGCCTCAGTCATCAGAAATCAGTTTCTGAGGGACCTCTTTCACCGAGGACAGACTGGGCTAGAAATTATCTTCAGGGATAGTTTGACACGATAACACGCAATAAGGCACCATCCGCGCGCCTGAACTCGGTTTACAGTAGGCATAGACCGGCAAACCACACTAATATCGCCGAATTCGCTTAAAACTTGTCCTCGAGTGCAGTTTTACCTCCTGAACACGAACATAACATCCACTCAGCTCAATACCGCTATGGCGCCTGAGCCATAGCCGCTGGCCCTAAGACGCTTTAAATCACCGTATTCGCTGCAAACTCGTCTTCGAGAACCAGCATAGCATTGCAGACGTAAACATTCGTGTTTCAAAAGGCCCAAAAGCTCTGGAAAGACAAGCATCAGGTAGGGATGTGTAGGATACCACGTGCTGGATCATGCCTTCTTCTGCTCGTCTCCACTCTCCCCCAAGATTCCTCTGCTAAGCCTGAGCCTTATTAAAGGGAATGATCGCTATCACAGGTCACCAGAAAGAGTGGTGTCTATTGCGCCATGCCTCCCTAACTGCCGTAGGCGCACCGCTCACTACGAAACCGACTTGAGTTTGCGCTACACGCGTCGGTACCAAACGGATATGATGTTTTGTCGCTTGCCACTCATGCATTAGACACTTTCAGACTAAACAGATGCAATATTTGTGTTCAGGGGTCAAACTACTTCTGAAGACAAGTTCTCCGGAATTCGGCGATTCGAGGTGTTTTGGTGCCGGTGCCTTTGGGGCCAGGCGCCGGACGGATTCGGGCTAAGCGAACGTGATACTCGTGTTCAGGGGGTCGACCCACTTTTGGAGACAAGCCCTCCGCGAATTTGGTGAAATGAAGCATTTTTGCTCCGCCGCTGGGGCCAAGCAGATGTGACAGTCGTGTTTAGGAGATTAAAACCAGGAAAACCAAACCAAGACAAATTTCTACCAAGCCTGTCACGTTCCGCAACAAAATTCGGTGGGAAAAACCGATTTACAGATGATTGGCGGCAGTAGAGGGTAAATAGTGCCTGAGTGCCTGTGCTATGGAGCCATATTTGTACTGAGGGTCATAGTAGATGCCGCTGTGAAACATGAAAAAGGTAGCACTTGATCTAGACTGAGTTATACGAGGGAGTGCAATGTCTTGTGTAAAACGACATTCCCATCAGATGGTTATTATTTTCTTGAAAATATTTATGAAAAGAACTGCTGGTCTTGAATGAAGTGATTAGTCTCAGCTGTTTTGTAGTTAGCGTTAGTTTCTAACATGCATACTGTATCCCTTTTATGCATTTCACAGGTGGTAAAAATCCTTAAAAACGCTTCAGCATATTTACGCAGGAGGTCACAGTAGTCGAGCATTCTCCCACACACTCACAGCGAACTTGCCGTCCAAAGAGTGAGCTTTTACCTCTGGAAACCCAATGAAAAATCTGTTGTAAATCTGAGCGCTCTAAAGTTGATGTGCGACAATACGTCATGCAAACGTCATGACGTACTAAACGTTACGCGTAAAAGGGACTGCGAACCGATACGAACTGGCCCCGGAACAAAGGCTCCAGGCCAAACTTTTTCGTCTTTTGCCTTATTGTTCTCTTTGTGAAGCAATCGTCTAGTTCTAGTTCCGAAAGGGAAGCACGTCGTCGTGCCAGTGTTTGAATGGGTGCAAATGAGACAGCCAGTCTTCCGCCATAAGAGAAATATCGAGAACAGCAATAAGTTAGAGTGGATTCTGCTTGGAGAATGCAAAAAAGATAGAAGTTGGAAAATTTCTAGACTCTCTGAGCTTATTTAAAACGCGAACCCGCGGACTTTTTTTTTCAACTTGTCCAAAGGGAGCGTAGTGATGCCACTTTGCAGCAGGTACACTGAAATCCGCACAGAAAGCTAATACATTAGAATTGGTAAGTAGGTCTGTGGAAATCTGGTTCAAAATTGAAAATTTCACAATTAGGAATTTAAGTGTACATTTTTCATATCAAATTAATTCTTTAGAGTATAGAATGCCTTGAAAATATCTCGTGGTAAAGTTCTCCTTTGCTAATATTATTGGAAAGAAAGTCCTGTGACAATTTGATTAAAGTGTTCTGAAAAAATCCTGGAGAAAATCAAAGAAATATTTGAATATTTTTTATTGGATGAGGTGGGTAGTTCTCTTAGGTTTTTCAGACGGGTATGTTACGGAGTTTTTATTATATTCCTATCCCATATTATGAGTTCCTGTGTTCACTGCGCCGCAAGTCGAGGAAGCTAACAACGGCGTTGTCTTCAGGAAGGATGTCGCTTTCCACGGCGAAGTATTTCCTTTTTTATCAGCGCTTGCAACCTGGAGTCATTGAATTTGTAGACAGGCCAACCGTTAAGGTTGCCGAGCACCAACAAGAATGGCGGCCGTTTACTCAACCCTTGACTGTGCCTAACTGTGTTTTCCTCGCCTGTAGACATTGCAGGACTTTTGTGGAAAACATTGCGGGTGATAAAGAGAGCAAGCGTATTATAGCTGTAAATCACGCGAAATCCGCACAGGATCTCTCATGGAGCAAATCGCCCTCTAAGCCAAAAGCAGGATGCATGGAAGAAAGATTTCACTGTGTTATTGGGTAGGACTCCGAAGTGATGTCGCTGGATACTGGCATAGCTGTGACGGCCGCAGTCCATTTCAGTCAACTGCAAAACATAGACGACGTCACGTTGATTTCGTTGATTTCATTCAGGAACACTCAATTTCTTTCTACTCCCCAGCAACGCAGAAACAGCATGCGGCGATGAGGCAAAAGATCATGGATCTCTACCAGGAAAATGCGACTGTACGCATCGTGATGTGGGATCTGGTGCCAGTACGACCCCCCCTCCCCGCACCTAAGGGGTAGTCGTACCAAGACCCTGCCCCGGCACCTACCTATCAGTTTCCCACATTTTCCAGTATTTCATCCAGAGATTTTCCGTCGAGCGCCGGGAAGGAGAGGAGCGAGAGGGGGGTGGGGGGGGGGGTTATATTAAGCCACTGTAAAAGGGAAGAATTTCTCAGATTCTCCCTAATTACTACCACTTCTTCCGGACTTCCGCGAAATTTTCCCTACTCTTACCCAAAAATTCTGCCGTCCGAGAGGCGTTCAAGCGGGATGGGGAGGAGGGGATTCAGTACACATGAAACAAGAAAAATTGCGCAAAAACCCAACAACCGAAAAAATTTTTTTCCAGTGCCACACGTTTCTCTCGATGTAACATCGAACCCCTCTCCCAACAACGACCGAATATGGAACCACTCCCCACTACTGTGTTCACAAGTGATACTGGTAAACATAGTTAGAAAGACTTATTCTATCACTACCTTTGCAGTCTTTAGAAGGCAAAAATATTAGAGATCAATGGCTACCTGATAATGAAGTCCAACCGCTAGTTGCTGTAGTTCTACAAGAATGGAATCAACAAGCTGTGAGAAATGTGGGCACTAGTCCTATTAATTATACTTTACCTTGTGGCATGGTTTTCCAACCTGATAGAGAAGTTCAATGGGGGACTCCTCCAAGACCTTTTGACTACCAAGACATCTGTGTGTTAACATTTCTCAGGCTGTTGGCCCATAAGTAATGGCGTTTTTTGTCACACAAATTTTTATGGAAAATGACAATTGTTCCCAATATGTTCTACACTGTTTGATAGATAATTTTCCGCACTATGAGAAAGTATAATTGCCTTCTTACTATTTCTCGACTTGTGAGGATTTTATCCCATTGAGAGGAAATTTGGGTCGACCCAAAAGTGAGTTTTCGACAGCTACTTTTTGAATTTTATCTTGGCCTCAATCTACAGAAGAAGCTCAGAGCTTGCGATATATGCGACCAGAGAAAGATGCGTCTTACGACATGGTTCATGCGATCAAGAGGTCGGCATTCGGATCTCGTAAAGAGCGACCAGTCGGTGAGGCCATCTTGAGGGATGCACTGCAGAAGCCTACTCACTTATATGTCGAAGAGTCTAACATCAGCTGAGGGTGCGGTGTATGGATATGTGGTTATGGAAGCATCTCTATGACCTCTAATCGCATCCTTCAACTTTGGATGAGTTCTCTTGAATAAGGTAATTCCCTGCCCTCTCAAGTTGGATAGTATAGAGCACTAAGTTCGATAGGGTATCTGGTTCGGTGCTTGTCTGTGAGGTCGAAACTGAAATCTTCGAATCGCTTAAAGTATTACCAGCATCCCTAAAAGACCTGGACCATAGCCTTTTAGCCATATACTTAGCAACTGGGCCCATGCGGTTTTAGCTTTTTAATCAAAGGTGAAAAACGGAGGCTGTCGAAAACGCTCAATGTCGACCTAACACTCCAGTTTGAGTTAAATATTAGCAGGAAAGAGAAAATTCAAAAAAAATAAACTAAGAAGAGTATCGTGTAGAACAAGGAATTCCCTCAAAAGATGGTAGAAATAAATGGCCAAAAACTTTTCTTCTTAACGCGATATTTCGGACGGGGGAAAAGGTCATTACTCATATGCCGACCCAGTACATGGCGTGGGCGCTTGTCGCAAGATTGGCCAGGAAAACGGCTCGCGGAAATACATGAAGCATCCAGTCGAAATATTGGCATTCTTGAAGCGCGGATTTTTTATGACTATGACATGTAATGGCGAGAGCGTGCTTTAAGTGGGAAACTGATTGTTGAGTGGATTGCACTGCGTGAAACAACTGGAGGGTATTGAAAATGGAAAACAATTGAGCAACACAAACAGTTAGGGAACGAAGGTAGTTTACCCATCGTACAGAAAAAGGGAATAACCGACCCTCTTCCAAAAGGGTGCGTGCGTGAGACTTACTCCCCTCCCCCTCTTAGGGTACTTAGTGGTTTAGGTATCTGCTCTTTTCACCAAGCGTGGCAAGATTTATATGAAGCGCTTTTATACGAATTTATCCGATTGGTATGCGATGCCGAAAATTTTTTCCCAGATAGTCAGTGGTTAGTGCACAAAGCAAAATCAATAAATAAAACGATTCATATTTGCCATGGGAATAGGGCCTATGTACTCTGAACACATTAGTGCTTTCTGAACATTGCACGGCGGCTCCTTTCCAGAAAAAAATCGCGGAAGAGTTTCGGCGAACACGATTCTTTTCACGAGGAAGAGCTTTAAGTTCCCATGGAGAGATTTAGATTACGAATATGCAAATTGTAAGTGTTACGAGAGCATCTCAAAAGAGCTCTGGTTGGTCCAAGTTTGCCGTAAATGCAGTGTTTGGCACTGTGAGAAATGCGAGTGGTGTAAGTTCCCCTTGGAAAACAAAAAATAGCAGAAGGAGGTTATGCAAAAACTGAAATTTTCGTCCTTTATCTCAGGAGATTCTTTCTAGAAATCTAAAAGCAGTTTTGGGCTTGCGTCTCGAGCCGCGTTTCGCCGCGTGATTCTGTTGTCAGTGACTAGACTAACCGAGACTTTTTGATCAAAAAGTGAAATTCTCCGGAATAGAGGCGGGAAGGGAATGCAATTTCATTTCTACACCAAGCACACTCGAAATCCCTGAGATGCGGTAGGCATAGTTGCGTACTTCACTTCAATGAGACTTTTATTTCTATTGAGACAAACTGGTGTCATGTCATGGCCAAAAGGAAAAAATAGCAGTTATAGTGTTTGCTGCCGACGCAGTGTTTTGTGTGTGACTGTGTAACGACGAGTTGGACATGAGCACAAGCCTTCATTGCTACTGGCGATGTGTGAATGCCTGCTCTTGAGAATGTGCTTTGAATGCTCTCTCTTGGATGAAGTTCCAGCTATTGACGTGACGCCTCAGTCCTTGTATCGCGATGTAGTCTGAATGAATGAACCAACGAATGAACCATACCGGCTTGCCATCACTTCTTATACCATATTCTATCTTATCCCTCAAAGATACTTATCAATCATTGTACACAGCGCGTTACTGAAGCAGATCATTTTACCTATCAGTACCCGCCGTAAGTGTTCAAAAATTACGAAAAAAAAACGCCGATCCGCGTTTTTTTCGTTTTTCCGTTATAGAGCTGTTCCTGTTGAATTTTTGTATGGATACGCCTTATTGAACTGCTAGAATTCATGGCTCGTCGAGCTGCTATCCGAGGGTGGTGTTTCACATTCAACGCCGTGGCGCCATTTGTTTGGCGCCATTAGGTGCCGATTTGGCGCCACTAGCGCCACATTGGCGACACGACCTTTCCCAAAAAAAATCCGTATAAACTTGCATAATGGGTTTCTCGGTGCCCTGATCACGAAAGTAGCATTCATTTCCAGTCATGGCGCCATTTGGCGCTATTGCGTGCCAATTTGGCGCGATGCCTTGGTCGGCTCAGACTGTATGTGTTATAATGGTCACGTGAATGTGAACTATAAAGACATACAGTAATCACGTGAACAAGCGGCTATGGTGAGCACAGCGCCGCCAGCGCCGCATATGTCACGCTGAAACTATTATGCTCTGCAAATGACGATTCACAGCTGACCATTCACAGAAACCGGCCGCAGACTTCATAAAGTCATTTTGTGTTAATAAAAGTAATGGCGCCAAAGTGGCAACCAAAATGGCACAGAATGGCCGCCATGCGCTAAGAAATAATTACATTCGTGAATCAGGGCACAGAGAAACCCCATTATGCAAGTTTATACGGATTTTTTCGGGAAAGGTCGTGTCGCCAATGTGGCGCTAGTGGCGCCAAATTGGCAAATGGCGCCAACTGGGCGCACGGCTAGCAAATAAATGTCCACTTCGTCGTATCAGGCACTGAATAGCCCCACTTAAGCAAATTTTATACACGATGTTGTTTTGAGAAAAGTTGTGGCGCAAAGGTGTCGCAAAGTGGCGCCAAATGGCGCCGACCAAAACCCAACGTCGTTGAATATTAACACACCTCGGATACAGCTCGGCGAGCTGACTCTAGCCATATATGGGTATCCATACAAAATTTCAACAGGAACAGCTCTATGACGGAAAAACGAAAAAAAACGCGGATCGGCGTTTTTTCGTAATTTTAAACACGTTATCGGCGGTATTGATATCAACAAAACAAAGTTATCATTTGAATCGGAAGTCTAAAGAAGATGAAATACTTTAGAAATGCTAACACTCCACCGTTTATGGATACCGCGTATAGCTGTTTTCTTCGATTCATTTCCAGTTTCTTTTCTGTTTCTTCAATAAGCAATCTATCTTTTGATTCCGGTAGGGCCAGTGTGACTGCGTTTATTTCAAGCTTTGGTACTGCTGCTGTTTTCCATGAAGTGAGGGTTGTTTTGATTTTGCCATTAGAAGCTGGACCGTTCTAGAGTGCCTTATATAGGCGCATGCAGTTATTCCTGTGGTGCTAGCATCTGCGAAAATCACAAGCATCACCTGTCATCATTTTTGACGTCAAAATCTCTGGAATTTTGTGAATCCGATCATATCGTTTCTGATTTGGTTCCATTCTTCTTTTTCTTTATTGGGTAGGGGTATCCCACTCATAGTGATTCCTCCAGAGATTTTGTAGGAAGACTTTAGCTCTATGGAGAAGCGGGATGTACCAGCCCATAGGGACGTATACAGTGCGCTATCGCGCTTGTTACAGTCGCTTAGTTTGTATTGTCGATGAAGACTCCTTCCATTGCGGCACTGAGGCCTCTAGCGTATCGGTCTGGAATTCCACTCGATTCCAAGAACCTTCTGAGTGTGACTACTTGCTTTATCTACATCCGGTATCGAGTTCATGAGTGCCAAATCGTTGGATGTGAACTCACGCAAGTTCATTTTTAGCTCGTGGAATATTGCTTTCGAGCTATGGTAGAATCGCAGCGCTTCTTCATAAGAATCGGTTGTCAAGAGTACGTTGTCCACGTAGAGGTTGTCCTTGATCTTTTGAGCTATATCTTCTTCTTTTGTGCCTGTCAAGATGATAATGGGTTGTTCCTGCCAGAAGAAAGGGGGAGGATTTCAGTACAAAAAGTGACTCGGGTAAAGCGAAGTGTCTGGATATTGTTCACCGAAGGAGGTTGCTTATGATCCTTGAGCCACAGACAACGTGTTGCGTCCCTATCTACTTCATGTAGACGAACTTGTAAGACGCCCCCATTTTCCTGCGGTCCAATAATTAAGGGCTATTTTCGATTTCGAAAGCGTAAGAGTAAGCCATATATCATTGGTAGCATTACTGGTCCTCTGTGCAGAACGTCGTTCAAGGAGGGACTATCTTTGAAGTGAGCTGATGCGTCAAATACGATACGGAGCTTTGTTTGTATTTGTCTGGGGGACGTTATAACTGGGCTGAATGAAAATGTAGTCTGTACATTGGCTCCTGTCGTTGAGGCTTGTTTTCGGTCTACCCGTTTTCAACAATGTGACTTGGTTAAGCTGATCATTGAAAGAGAGCCAATTGTAGTGGATCTAGCTAACTGCTTCGATCTTCTTCAAATGCAAGTTTCCAAAACTAGACAAGCGCGTTGTATGTATTGCCTGGTTATTTTAGTAGATTTGGATGTTGTTCCTTTCCATGGTAGACGCACGTAATATCCATCTTCTCGACGTTCGATGGACTTGTTGAATTGCTCCCAAACTCGTTTGTCTAACTCGGATTGTGCTTTCTTCTCAGGGTTTAACGAATTCTTCTGGTCGCAGCAGCAGTCCTATGGTCCATATTGCTTCCCATTTGTATCACGTTCTTCTTGGAGTCACTAGTCCTGTCTCTCTATCATAAAGACATGAGCAGAGTTCATTGACCAGTGATGGTCCCAGAGTTCCACTTCATTGTCATTATCTTGTGAAACTTGTAGAACTGTTTCTTCTCCTATTTTAGATTTGCCACAGATCAAGTGGCCCAATTTTGTCGGTAGAACATGTAGTCCGGACGGTAGTGCAAGTGGAGGTATATCACTCCTCACAAAGACCATAACAAGTCGCATCCTAAGAGAATAGATGGCTGGATGAATTCTTCTTTCTTGTTTCGCCTTGACTGGAAAATTAAGATCGCGTAGAAATTTCTGCATCTTGTACTTTAATAACGATAGCGATAACTTATGAGTGAGTAAGATATTGTGTTGTAGGTAACTTCAGAAATGTGGGTTTCCGTCTTCATCCCACATCTCCATTCGTACTCTTTGACACCTTCGCTCGATTACCTCCTTTGTGCCGAAGGTGTTCAACCTGATGTTCTTTTCGTCAAGAACTGGGAGTCGTAGTTTCTTGGCCAGATTACTGTCAATGAATGACACCTCGGCTCCGGTGTCGAAAAGAACATCCACTTTGATCAGAGCTCCGCTGTTGGGATCCAGCACTGTGACTTCCCCTGTGGGTAAATAAGGATGTCGAGAGCTTTGCGCGTGTTCAACACCCTTTTGCTGTGAAAGTATTGGTGTTTCCTGAGTAAATATAGCATTCGAGTGAATCTGATTTTGTGAGCCCCTGTTGAATTTCATCTTAAAACTGTCATTCTTCTTCCTGAAACCTCCATTCGAAATGCTGGTCTTGTTTGCCAACGAACTCTTGTTGTTCGAAGGGTGTTGATTGCCGATTTCCGAGAGTGATTTTGGCCTGAAGCAAAACCGAGGTATGATGTGGGCCATTGCAATTGAAACAAAGGCGACCCTTGCACTGATGTGTTGCATGATTAGCTGATGCACAAATGAGACAAAGTCTATTCTGCCGTAAGTAAGATGACCTGTCTTGAGGTGTAGGGTACTTCGTGCAGTTCACGAAGACGTGTGCATCTCTGCAGTGCATGACACTAGTCCTATTTTTTGCGTTGTCATAAAGGCTTGATTTCGTGTTAAAAGTTGCGTCTTTTGGTTACATATGGTGCTCTGTCGTGCGAATGATGCATTAGGAAAGGCTTCCGTTGGAGAGAATTTCATCTATGAATTTGAAAAGGTGTCCCATTGTAAATGTTGTTTCTGTCAGTCCTTGTTTCTTATTTATAACCTTCCGTTTAGTAGAGTCAGGAAACTTAGCGAGTATCTTCCTGATGAACCATGAGCTGTTTATTTTTCCCTTGTCCTCTAGCTGAACAATAATGGCTTGAAGTTGCTCTGAAAGGGAGCGCTGGTCCTTCATTGATGGGGATCTCAGATTGCAAGACTAGCCGCTCGACTAAATGGTTTACTAGTGTCTCCTTGTTATTGTATTTTTTTTGGAAGACATGACATAGCTTCGAAATAGTTCTCGCTAGTGACTCTGAACTTAACGATGGCTTCCCGTGCTTCTCCTTTCAATGCATTCAACAGGTAGTTGTACTTAACCATCTCAGGGAGGTCCTTCGAATTGATGTTGCTATCGAAAATCTCCCAGAAGTTATCCCACTCCCATATATCCCCATCGAAGGTTGGAATGGGAAGCGGTGGTAACTCTACAGCTTTGGGCTGTACGGGACTCTCTGGTATTGGTACTGCTTTAGGAGAAGCTTGCGAGAAGTTCATGGGGATTGCCTAATCAACTCGTGTTGTGTTCAGCGAGAGATCGTGGAGGCGGCCTTGCAGGAAGACTACGAAATCAAATGCTCTTGATATTGCGGTTTCCGCTCTTTTTGAGTACTGTTCAAAATCTTCTTGCTCACTTTAACTGGTGCTTTCTTGGTTGTCAACTTCTACCGCCAACTCAAATAAAGCTTTCTCAACTTTCGTTATGGTCTCTATTGAACTTATAGCATTTTGCAGTCTACTGATTTCAGTTCCTTCTTCTTGTAAAATTCCAAACGCGACTGAAAGTTCCTCTACTTCATCTGCCTTGATCCCTCTTATTGATTCTTCTAACTTATTAGTGAACAATGTTAGCAAGGCCGCTGTACGTGGGCGCATCTGATTAGTCATGATCTCTCGCACAAGTCTACTATTGTAGCTCCGTATATTGAGGCTTAGGTTCTGCTGATAAGACAAAGCGTAGCTGGTGGTTGATGTCCAATAGGAGCGGTGGACTTGATTCCAGAATTAGAGTGAGGTCCCGCTCTGTGAATCTGAAGTACTAAAGAGATGAAATGCCTTAATGACCTGGATCCCAGTGTGGGCCGATGCCCACCATTTTTATGGGTGTGCTGCCACGCGGTTGCTTTTTGTGTGACTCGCTGTACGAGAGTGTAAATGAGAAAGCTTATATTGCTACCGCCGGATTGTGTTTGAATGCCTGCTCTTGATGAAAGTGCCACTATTGACGTGACGCCTCAGTCCTTGTATCGCCATGTAGTCTGAATGAATGAACCAACGAATGAACCATACCGGCTTGCCATCACTTCTTATACCATATTCTATCTTATCCCTCAAAGATACTTATCAATCATTGTACACAGCGCGTTACTGAAGCAGATCATTTTACCTATCAACAAACAAGTTAACATTTGAAATGGAAGTCTAAAGAAATGAAATACTTTTAGATATTGCTTACACTTCCCCAACCCTTTTATTGATTTACCGCGTTATATAGTGTTTCTTCGATTTCTTCCAGTTCTTTTCTGTTCTTCAATAAGCAATCTATCTTTTGATTCTGGTAGAGTGTAACTTTCTCGTATATGTAGCACACCCTTCGGTTGGGTGATGAAAGCATTCGCGAAACGTGCTGCCAGTGTGATTGCGTTTATTTCAAGCTTCGATACTGCTGTGTTTCCATGAAGTGAGGGTTGTTTTGATTTTGCCATTAGAAGCTGGATCGTTTAGAGTGCCTCATATAGGCGCATGCAGTTATTCCTGTGGTGCTAGCATCTGCGAAAATCACAAGCATCACTGTGCTCATTTTTGGCGTCAGATATCTTGGAATAGATTTGTGAAATCCGATCATATCGTTTCTGATTTTGTTCCATTCTTCTTTTTCTTTATTGGGTAGAGGGTAATCACTCATATTGATTCCATTTAACAAGGCCTGTGTTATATACACGGAAACATTGAGGTTAGCTTACACCTGTTCGTTCTTTGGCATATTCATAAGCAAGATGACGGATATGGTTAACACTCTTTTGAAGAATGGTTACGAAGAGGATTTTATTATTACTAGCATTGTTAAATGTATTTACAGAAACAAGTTCATAGGTTATAAATACTCAATTGTAAATAACTATAGAAATATAAGTAGACTGGTTAACGGGATTCTCATTGGTAACGGAGTTCAACACTAATTCCTCTGTTACCATTATATTTCTTACATTTAACTCTTGGCTTTTCTCTAAGGTCTTATTCTGAATTTTCTCGGTTGGTTTAATCTGTTATCAATATCCACTTTCATTCCTCTTACAGATATTTAGTATATATCTTTGTTAGCTTTGTCATTATCTCATGATAGTCCTCGTTTTCAGTTCCTACACTGAACATGGTATGTTAACATGCTCCATTTACGATGTAGTATTTGGTACTCCGCGAGTATTATATACATACTTTCCATTCGAAATTTTGGGACTTGCTTTCCAAATCGGTACTAGTGCTCTAGTAAACACCCTTGTTTCTCATTTCTTCTTTCAAATAGTTTGATACCTAGAGTTATGACATTCCTTTATGAATACTTCCTTCTGTTACCATTACCACCTTTACCTACATTATAGGAATCGTTGGCTCCCTTCTCCACTGAAGAGCCTTGAGGGAGCCAACGATATACAGTGGTTCGTCTGGATAGGAGGCGAAACGGATCACGGACTTTATATAACCACTCCTTCATCTACTTATTTTCTTTTTTCAAATATTGTGTATCAAGAACACCATTACAC
>MU914686.1:9481-36016 GCA_036418165.1 Cooperia oncophora
CGCTTACCTCATTTGCTTCCGTCGATTACTGAGAATTGCTGGGCGTGGGGATAAGTATTACACGCCGACGTCATTCCTGTCCAGCTTCCCCTGTGCTAGCACAAGTCAGTGAGGGTGTTCACCTTCTAGGGTACTGTCTGATCTTGAGGGTCCAGAAACTCCCAGTTGGGCAATCAGCTGATGCCACAGCGTTATTGATCGCTAGGTCCAGCTGTTACTCAACTATCTACTATTTACTCCGAAGCCTCGAAGGGACGTCTGCCCCGTTCCTGTCAGGTTATTCGGTGGCGCCCAAATTTGATTGAACATTTCTAGAAATATCGTTGCCCTCTATTTTCATTCAGAGCATATCCGTGACCATCTATTCCCGTTTTAGTCTTGGGGTTACAAAGTAGAGCTCTCTAAAGGCTTTCCCACCCTACGACTCCAACTGGGATGAATTCTTTGGGAATCGATTCCCATCAGGAAAGCTCTGTTTGTTTTTTTTTCACCTCGGAAAGAATATTCCATCGTAAATCCATCAGCGAGCACTGTTTCCTAGACCAGGTTCCAGAGCGCTTGGGTAAAGTAAGGGCGTCCTGGACAACTGTTACAAATCCAAGGCTCTCAGCGTCATCATCAACGATTGTGAAAGATGGAATGAGCTCCATCCATAATGTCATCACGATATGGCAAAACTATGAATCATTTCCTGTGAATGATGACCGTAACCGATAGCCGACATGGCCGTTCGCCCGCGCGTCGTGCCGGCTATGGACACCCAACTGTTCCGTCGCTTATGGCCAGTATTGGAACGTGGGCACTGCTCATTTCCGGTCACTAGTGGACCCGGGTAATCCTCTGCCCTTCTGGGATCCCGCTGTTGGTCCAGGTTGTGGAGAAGCGTCCCACCAGTCGCCTCATGAGGACCACTTTAAAATACTTTTTCTATCGCGTTTATTCTTGTTTTCACTCTGGAAGAGTTCAGACGGATGATAAGCTATCGATCTTACCGATCAGTACAAACAAGGTATAACTTGCAATTGTGACGTATCAGATTTCATATATGGAGTCGGTAGGTGGTGCGGATTACTTGGCGGCCTTTCATGGCGAGCACTCCTATATTTTTCGATCTCTAGCCCTTTCTCACGTCGTTCTACTTTAGCGTGACGCTACAAATCCCTACTAACCGCCGTAACTGCACATTTCAGCGTTGCTCATGGAAGACTCACCGGAGTTGGCACAGTTGATGCACCATCTCCAGAGTTCGTCGTCGGCCCAACCAGCAATGCCAGAGTCGACTTCCACACCTGGACTTTTGCCAAATGGCAAAAAGACGAAAGGTGCGTTCCGTTCAGGACTATACCGTATAACCGGAGATAGTAACAGTTATTTATAGGCCGCGTCAAGATTAAAATGGAATATATTGGTAACAAACTCAGACGGTATACGACATTTAGTAAAAGGAAAACGGGCATTATGAAAAAAGTACGTCGTTTTCACACTTTTTCACCCATTGAAGACCCTTTGAAGAGAGAGCGCTTGAAACTTCAGAGGCACTTTGAGCAGCATTCATAAGCAGACCGCGCTGAGGTTGGGAAACACAAGAGGTCCAAAAGGGGGTCGTATCTGGGGCGCTCAGGAGGTGTGGAGGAGGGGGGGGGGAGGATCGGAGGGAATCATGCTGAATGGCAAATCTTCTCAGGTGCCCTGTTTTGGGAGTCGTTGAAACTGGGAGAACTTACTTTGTATGCCAGTTCTTACCATCGAACCATCAAGAGTACCCTACTGGAGCTCTAAGAAAGAACGGATTCCTATAGGAGACCTGGAACCCCTGATTTTGGACCTTTTCGATGAAATGGGAAGAAAGGGGGAAGCTGAGACTTGTACAGGATACAGACCTCATAGGGACCTCCGCAAAGAAATTATGCCCACAGCAGTTCGTCCAAAAGGATCGAAATTGGAAACATAGCAAATCCCTGATGGGAAGCGTTCATTGATAGGGGCCCTATGTCAACGTCGACTGGGAGAGGAAATTGGATACTGACGCTAATTGGGGAGTGTTTCCAGTCCTATGCAAAGGGTGTTTTGTAGAACAGTAGCGATGTTTTCGCGTTTTTGTTGGAACCCTTCTCTGGGAACACGGAAGTCATGCACGGCGAAGGAAACTGCGAGATGGGCGAAGGTGAAGCTTTAAGGAGGTTGTATTAGAGACGAAGGCCGAATGCAGTCAAAGGGAACAATGAGATTTTACTCATAACCATATGGTGCCTTCGGTACAGGTGGATGCCCTGCTTTGATTAAACCCTGATGATAGATTGCCCTGAAGGAAAACCGGAGTTATTCAGCTCACTATAAGCCCACGATGATCCATATCAGCCCATCTTGCTCCCAACCACAACCCAACATTAAGTAACTGATCACCCGCTAGCCACTGGTGCTCCCACAGGTGTGTGCTTCTGAGTGGATTATCCTCAATTCGAAGTGTATTCGATGGTTATCGATTAGTGGAATAGTTGAAAATCAAGTCATGGTTATTACCATTTAGGCTTACGAGTTATCGACGTTAACGGGCACACAAGTTATGCTATTGGTCGCATCGGAAACAGGTCACGTCTATACGTACGCCACAAAGAAACTACAACCGATGATCTCTTCGGATACCGGCAAAGCACTCATACAAACGTGTTTGAACGCACCCGGAGGTATGAGATGGATATGGATATGGGGGCAGTTCGGCTTGGGAGGTGGAACATTTTGCAACTTTGCAAATTCCCGTCGACGTGTCGAGCCAACATGTGGATACCTGTGAGATCTTGTTAAACCAAAGATTCTAGAGTCCACTTGTCAACTCTTGTAAGAGAACCTGTTATCACTTGTAAAGGATCGAGCACGTCGAGGGCCAAAATGCCCCTCTCAAGCCGAACTGTGCCCGGACGTGTTTTTCATGTATATTGATCGATTTTGTTTGGTATGGCTGTGATTATTTTCCACATTTGACTACGGTCGCCTCATGCGCTATGTCCGACGTCCGGCTGGCCTTCAGCACTGACTCAAGGGTTATTAACTGTCTATGAGGGGTAAAATGACAGTCCCATTAGCACACAACACATCGCACGAATTGGGTCTGAAGTTTTTTGGCACGAAACTGGTTTGTTACGGTAATAGTCATATACATATACTGGTTAGGACTGTATACCATATGGTGGTGTGAATTGTTCGTCATCATCGACTAATCGTCATCGTTTAGATGGCTCCGATTTACAACCAAATCGAACCGAATTCACGTTTGAAACGGGGACTGCACCACCAAATCCACGAAAACGACGTATCGCCGACAACTCGGACAGCACAGTAAGTGATGACGTCATCGGTTGTTGAATTTCCTTGTCAGCACTGTCATTCACGTCTAACGGTACGATTACCGTATACCGCTGGCCAATTGTGGCGCATGCATGCCCCGCCTTCACGGCCGAATGCATGCGCCGACACCGTACATGGCAAGAACTGGTGTGGGCGTGGCCGCGTGTACGCAAACACAGAAAAGCTGTGCGGTGGTTTTTTTCGGGGACAGAACGCGATAAGCGGGAAGCTTCCTTGATTCCTAATCAAACATCTGGGACCACAAGGTATCAATTCGAATGGATAGCTGATTCTTGGCCCATTGGCTAGCGCAGAGAATCACCCCTTCTCGCTTATTTCAAATATGTTTGGGAGGTCCCAAATGGGTAATAAGCATGATGAAAAAAAGAGCAGTTCCCATATCAACAGCCTGCCTTTCGGCATGGGCTATCTAACCAGTTCCAGCGATCCCGAGCAACTGTTAGATACTCCTAATCAGGGCATGTGGATCCCTAGTAGTGAGGGGGTCGCACCTGCCTTTGTGGAAAAGGAATATTTTCGGTTGTTGACTCTTCTCGCCTTTACTCCCTTTCCCCTTCTCCGGAGGAAATACGGAAACAATTCCCAGAAAAAATAGCGGAAATTGACAGGAAGACGGGGAAGGGGATCGTACCAAAGGAGGGAATTTTAAGGGTGGGGGTTGCATTTTGTCAAAGTTACTCTCAACAGCAAGACGTGTCCTGTACCCAACAAGCTGCCCGCGCGGTCACAGCGATCTGTCGACGGACGGTCAGCGTGAGTTTTAGTTTCTTGGGATGTGATTTATCTAACTGCTACATTCCTCAAGACCTCAGAAAGCCATCCAATGTTGAAGGGATATAAGACAGCTGAGAACTTTCGTGCTGGGTTCTGGATGCTTTACGGCACCATTAAAGTTATCGCGATTTCACCTTCTGCTTCTCAAGTGGAGAGGTTATCGAGCAGTGGACGATTTTCCGAATTCCTCCTGATCAGAACGATAGCTGGGTAACCAGTAATCGGCCAAAACCTCCATCCGAGGCGTCAAAGAATCTGTTCAATTGCACCCCAAAAGACTTCCCCTCCCCCTTCGCTCGGGATGAAACAGCCCACTGACCTCCCAAATGACATCTCCGTATTGTCCTCCCTAATAGCTAGTTGTGATGTCATGCTTGTTGCGATCCGTCGGCCTCTACGGCAGACATTTGCTGTTTTTCATTGTGATCGTACATGACGAGAAGAGTTGAATCGGAAGGCGACGACAATCCGCCGGAACGATTGGGCATTGAATCGATTTGTGAGGCCAGCAGCGCTGAATGAGGAGGTGTGGAACGTACATACGATGGATCGATTTCGACCATCAAAGAGGGCACATCCTTCCCTTCCATCAGCCAGCTGAATGAATGTATGTGCGTGAAAGACAGAAATCACACTGCCATAATGTGTTTCGATCAACTGGCTGGACGCATCTCCCTCTAAGAAAGTGCCATATGAGTCCAGGGATGGAGCAAGCGTGAGGTTTCATTGGCGCCTGGGTATGGCAGCGAAGACCAGAAGTGATTGCTAGTAGTTTTTGTCCAAATATTGAGCCTACTTTAGAAGGCGACCCACCAACTTGAGATGTTGTGAACCTTGGAATCAGGGCACATCCTGCCGTTGAGGAAAAAATGTCAAAAAGCGATCACTCCAAAATTCCTGGTAGACTCCCTTCCTACCTGCCATCTCCTTGAGTTCTCTAAACATCCTTTCATTTTTCCGGGACTTCCCCAAATTTCACCAGTTTGCCTATAATGCTGTCGAGAGACACAGGAGGGGAGTCGAGAAACAACCGAAAACATTTTCCAGAAGGCCAAATTACAACTTCTCTTTCCAGCGACCCAGCAGGCCCAACTAGGATGTGCTCTGCTTAGAGTAGAGGTTGATCAGAGAGATCACCGAGATTCTACCTTGTTCGCGTCCATCCAGGACTGACCACGGCGATGCGGAAGTGTTACTGTTCAACAGAACCTCATCTGACTGTTCAATCTCACATTCCTTTAACCATCTTCCTGAATTAAGTTACCCCTAAGTTCTGAGAAAGACTTGTTCGACCACGGAAGGGAGTGGGTGGGTGGGGTGGAGGTATGGAGGTAATAACTTCTGAAAAGTTTGGTCTAAACTTTACTCACACTCAAGTTTTCCTTTCATGTTATTACACCCTCTTTCTGGCAACTCGAACATAACCCTTCTTCCAGTAAAATCCTCGACATTCGGTGGGTCCTCGTTCTAACCCTAACAAATTCCTCAGTTGTCATCGGTTGTCTTCGCCTCAGACACCATCAGAAATAGGGCAAGGAGGGTACAGACGGCGACCAGTCAACATTTCAAAGTATCAAAGTCCATAAATCCATCACCGTCGGGCTGCTTTCGTAACAGCCTTACTGATACTCTCTTACGGGGATCGCTATTGGTCACTGAAGTGAGGGGTTATATTTGGCGGTGGGAGAAATTCTCTCGATCGTTGATTTTTCATGTTTTACTGACGCTTTACCTCCAGAGTCGGCGGTGCCACAGAACTACTATTTTTGATAGCTGTTCGTGTGCTTGACTCCCCTACCCTCGATCGACGGCAAAGTTTTAGGTTTAAGGGGGTTTGGTGAAGTGATTGGTCGGCTGTGAAAGAGGCTTGACAAAGAGGAATAGGGGGAGGGGCAAAAAAAAAACTTGGATATCAATTTAATCAATACGGTTCCCCGTTTGTCGCTTGCCTACTGAGCGTTTCTCCCATCTCGACTTTCAGCATCACAGAACTTGTAGTTCTTATGAGGAAGGGGCCACCTACATGCATACAATCCATCTCAGCCAGTTGTTTTCTAGCTAATCCTCATGATACTTTTGCTTTGTTTTTCAAGGGATGATTTCAGTAATGGACCACATGATCCTGATATTCTAAGGGCATTGTGGCACAGAGGGAAAACACCAACTTGATGTCTGATGTGTGCATATTCATCAACTGAAACTCCATTGATGAACAACTGCTCCTTTCTTGTGATTTATCGAGCTTAAATCAAAAGTTACCTACAATGAAATGAGAAAAATAAAGTGCTGATCGGTACATAGGTGTTGATCAGCCCATTTTTGGGAGAGTCATGCAAGGTATTCGCGCCTAAGCAAGTTCTGAGCTCGCACAATATCTGCGAGGCCAATCAAAAGTAGGTGCAGCTTTTGAGACTCTTTGAAACACTCGTGTCAGGGAGAAGTGCCATCTAAAAGTACAACACTCGGACGGATGTTCGCGTGCTTGCTATTTGGTAGTATACGAACGAAAGGGCAGTTGCTGGGAGTTAGGCGGTTTATAATATTACACCCAAAAAGTGCTAGCTTGCTAGTTCATTTTTCTAATTCATGCTAACTAACAGGTGCGACCCGGACTACCACGGTAGACTAGAGCCGGTTTGCCTAATGGGATTATCCCGCCGAGGATCGGGATTGACGCTTCCGAAACAATGCTTCAGAGTTTGCCACGCGGAGGATGACCTTGTTCTTCTCAGATAACCAGGTCATTAGGAATGTAGAATTTCCCAGCTAATTTTGACTTTCCTAGAACTACTTCATGGGAATCTTTCAGGAAAGGTTTCACTTCACTACGTTGTTTCTTGGAGTAGTTCTGGGATTTCCAAGTTTGCTGAAGACGCAGTCAGCTTTGCCCTCACTGTGTTTCAGAGATTTTCGACTACCTGGGAGTATTCATTTCACTTCACTACATTGTTTTCAGTCTATACCTACTTCTATTTATACAAGGGACGGATAAGGAAAGTGATCGTTTCGGAGCGTTCTGTACAAGTAAAGTGGCTTTAGAGCGAAATCACGGTTAATCACTACGGGTACGGTGTTACGGAACCGTTTTTGCAGAGCGGTTCCCGCCGTTTTTTTTAGCTGGACGAGAGTGGGGAGGGTGGAGAGGGGGGGGGGCTTGTGGGGAAATGTTCAAGTTCACTGGACGCGGACAAAGCCCTGGTTTTTGCAATGACCGTCTAGAGGTTTTGGCAACTGCGAGCAAAGGGGTCTAAGATGGCCCTCTCGGTTTTATGCGAGTTACCCTGCAGCCTCACTTGAAGCTGGCGTAGCCGGAATCGCCAAGACTCCGCTAGAAATTTCTCCACCCATTTCGTCACTATTTGTTTCGCCGATGTTTTGCGGAGTTACTTGGCGAAGTGTCTGCTGTTTTCACGTAGGCCATCTCTCTAAGGCACTTTCCTCATGGTGTGTGCCTGTCTGTCTGGCTTGAGGTTGAACGTGTCAGTTGTCGTACGACGACGACGACACGCCTCAGTTTGACGGTCGTCAACCTAATCTGTTTTCAATGTGGCTTTTCCAGACTCTCTAACAGGCGTTTTGAAACCCATGATCTCAACTCTCAGCTGCTGTTGTTGAAGGCATACACGCTTAAAACGACAACAACATCGGGCTAAACTGATGACGGGGCTTGGGCATACAACTTGCAACTCCCACGTTTCACATGCAACACTCGCATCACCTGCGATATTCCCTTGAAAGTTGCGAATAAAACAATTTGGGTAGAAATACGCGGGAAACCGCCAGTCACAGGAGTATCGCAGACAAGGTTCGCAGTGCTAGTGAACGGTATTCTTAATTCCTCCCACAGCATTTCCCAGTTACACACAGAGCGAGAATTGCAGAACTGGAGTAGTAGGTTCGTTCGGTTTGTACCGGTCCCGACTTTCGAAATGTGACTGGAGACTCTCCAGTCACACTTCGAAAGTCGGGACCGGGACAAATGCGAGCGGCGAGCTGTAGAGTTGAGGAGGAAGAACTGTCCTAAATTACTGCTTACTGTATCCTTCAGATGTAAATTTTATGTATAAAGAACCATTAAGGTCACCCTGTGAGCTTTTCAAGAGACACAGCTTCTGAAACAAAGTGACGGCTTCCTCTTCTGACGCTCGTAACATTAGAGGGACTCCGTCTGCGGAATTTATGGCTAACGTCATCCCAACAGAACTACTGTAGAACAGGGCTACTGTATTTGAAATTGTATCATGCATCAGCTCATTCACTCCTAGGCTCGATTAGACGTCCTTCCAGTCTTATTCACTGCGTATGGTAGAGAGCGTCAGGGGAAAATGGGTTGATTCGGAACGCGCTAGCCCCTTTTCACCAATTTGATGCTTCCCCACTTCAACAACTGGTAAAGGACAAGCTGGCGCCGCGCCAAACCCAGCCCCGATAGCCCCATAGTAGTTCGCCCGAGAAGTCTTATGTATGCCCCTATCAAGTCCATTAGCACTCCTTCGTTATAATTTAGTAGTCCGGGGGTAAAAACCGGAAAATAACCCTCACACTGCTATTCACTACGAAAATGGATCAGAAAACTTTGGACGAGTGAGCTATGGACAGGAACAGTGTGAAGTACACAAAGAGGGTGCTTTCGCAAAGCGTTTTTTCTTCGTACTGACAGGCTACCTATTTGCACCCACAGCTGAACCCTACCACCCTCGCTCTGGTAAAGAGGAATGTGCCGTTAAACGGACCATCGGTGGGAGCAATTCTGCCCAGGGTACCCGCTGTACTTCCACGCTCCGATGAGAGGGACTCGGCAATTACTGAATTAGAAGGTGCTAAAGAACTGTGGCGGGGGGGACGATACGGTAAATGCTTTGAGTAGTGATTGAACAGGCTTCGCGCATTGGTCTAGGAAGTATAAGGACTTCTCTCATGGTCAGCCCAGCTCAGAATTTGAATGTCTAGTAACGAATCGAGTTGAATGAATCTCGCGAATGAACTTTCAGAAGTTATCGTAATTGGATAGTTTGTAAACTGGATTGGTCTTCTTATTCAGGACTAGGTTTCAGACAATTTTGCACAAAAGCACCCGGCAGTGACACTGAAAGTTCGCTTTCTTTCTTTAGAATGTCAAAAACCACTATCCCTAGCAAAAAAGTCAAATTTTCGGCACATGACTTCCCAGAAGCACCCCCACGCTTTCCGCCATGGCCTCACTTGAACACCCACGTCAAAGCAACTTGCGTGTAGCACCCTTGATCGTTGATTGTTAACTGATCAAGGGATGTCAGATATGCCCTTTGCTAACCTAATCAAAATAGGTTTGGAGAGTATGCCTTCTTCAAAAACCCGATTTGTGACTGAGGACCTCCATGGAGGCTCTCCCAGGCTCTTCTTCATCAGCGCCGACTGATAGGGGAAGTATTGTGGGATAAATACGAATGTTCTGAAATAAGGTGGTGTGTGCATAAATCCCACAAAGAACTTATGATTGAGGACTGAAGCGCTCAGGAAACATCGCACTGTGTGGCTCATTAAAAAATGGGAGATGGGCGGAGGCCGTGATATCCAACGGTCCGTGTAATAACGGAAATCATTGAAATAGGGGTTTAGCCCTGCTTGATCCGGACATTCTCGTCTTGCGATCTGCGTCTCTTACTGCCCAATGATGCTGCTGTGACCATACGCAGTCGTCCTCCTCCTATTACACAATTCTGACGTGTTCCCAAATAGCTCTGGGCCGGCTCCTCACACTCCTCTCTTCACAGCAACAGCAGCAGCTTACACTCAAATAGGGCAGTGTAAAGCTGTTTTCGAGACTCCTTGCCGGGATTCTCAAATGCCGAGAATTGCACGTGAGGGTTGGGTCAGCGGAGATTTCACAAGGGATTTTACGATCCAAGAGGAGATCTGAACGGCGAAGGCTAGGTAATGAGTGCCTATGTTAGTATTGCGGTATTCTAGAAGCAGCAAGAGGATTGGTAGCACCCCTCTGTCATCGGGTCAACCCTCTAACACCCCACCCTCCGCGAGATCGCAGCAGTCCTACCCCACAAGTCCGTGATCGCTAGCCGAAACTTAAGTGTAGGGCTAATTGTCAGTCAGCTGTTCCCAGGGTAGGGTGGAACAAATGGAGACTTCCTTCTTGTTCACTGGTGATTAAAGGAAATATTCAGCTGATAAGGGACTTTACTACGGAGGGCTCTGAACAAAGGTTCAGCCTTCCTCAAGGTTACAAAAGCCACTGAAATGGGAGGAAAGCTGCATTGTATTCCCGGGATGAGAGCCAAAAGCCCGAGGTTTCTCAGAACTTTCTTCAAAATTCCTGCTTTTGTATGATCGCATTGTCGCATGCTTGCCCAGGGTCAATTTGGTGGCTTCTTCAGGAGGGGCTTCTGTAATCACCCATGGGAAAATTCCTCGGCAAATTCGGGCCCAAAGTAACCAAGTGGACTGAAAGCTTCGTTTTGTAGGGTCATACCTAATTATAAAGGCTACACAGTGCGCGACCAAACAAGAAAAAGTGGAGACTTAAGTACGCTGAAGATCCTCAACATGTTGTGGGAGACCTATTGAAGGGGAAAAGAAAATCAGGGTGCGGGGAGGGGGTCGGGTTAGTATGTGCATAGTGTGGAATCAGCCCGCAAACCTATCCATAACTGCGTTGGCACTATGGTCAGTAGTGTACTGTGGCCGATTGACCTCATTACTGGTTACCGTACTCAGACAGATTCATTTAATCCTGACACACCTACGTTTTGGGTGGCTTTTCGACGCTGTTCAATTCGGAGAGGGGCACATGCGCTAGCTTCTTTTTGTTAGTTCACATTAACTAACAGGTCTCACATTGGTCAAACCTGTAAACTCCTGTGAAACTGCGAAATTGTTCGAGTAAGTCATTTTCGTTACGTGAATTGACACGTCTTGACAATGTTGCCTGCACAAGCTTAGCTGATCACCATTCGGTGGCCCCACCAAGCCGAACAGCCGAACCATTTTTCACCTCATGTATGGAGAACTATCGAAGACTTCGTAAGCATGTGATCTGTCGAAACCAGGTTTTAATCGTTTAGCAAACCCTACCCTCCTTCGACGACTGTGGGTGTGCTTAGCGCTGAGTGTTTCGTTGCTTTGTCACCCCTAAATAACCTCCATGTTTTCCAAGAATCTCCAGGCTGATTACGAAAAACGCATGCATGACGAAATCAAGAACTTTCCCGTTTCATTCACGAGATGCGAACAGCTGTTTAGGCGTGATGACGAATAGTTCAAAGGCATCCGTTGACAGCCATAAGTGCATAGCTTTCTTAGCGCATCAACAGTGAAACGAATCTATTACGGATCTCCTTTACAGTATCGGGCCCCCCAACCCCTCCCCTTGGGCTGTATTCCGTGGCCAAGTGGATTTGCCCTAGAAATATACCAAGGAGTTCCACCCACGAAACGGTAGCAAAGTACCGGGGAGTTTACCTCTTCAGTAAGTATCGAATTGCTCAGCGAAGCACTTTAGCGGGAAGTACGAAGTTCTTTTTGGCGCGCAAGTACTTTTGTTTTCTTTGTCGAGCGTTTTCCGTCAGTGCTGGGATTTTACGGAATGTGAGTGATTTCCGGAACCGGTTGTTCGGCAGCCGACTGAGCATGGCTTGCTCTGCGTCCCACCACTGAGTGTATTCTCTAGTCTATCTCTAGCAATCGGTGTGTGTGTTTAGCCAAGAGACAGACGAGTCAGGAACACTTGCCGCGAAAGGACGCTTCTTCCTCTTCGTTTCCTCTCGAGTCACACGAAGACGCCTCCCATCTCGCTAACTATCGATCCGATCGCCGGCTGGCAATTAGGAGCTCTTCGTGGGGGGTTTCGGCCGAGACAATCAAGTGGACTTTGGAATAGAGTTGAGCTGGCTGGAATGAGGGAAGGGATCTTGAACGTCATTGTTGCTACATCAGCCCTATAATCCAAAATCACAAGCTGGACCTGATCCCATCCATAAGTCACCTCCCTGATCCTGGCAAGCTGCCAGGTTGATTATAGTACAATCGCCATCAACTCGTGGGTGATTCAAATACAGAGGCCGTTAAGGATCGTTTTCAAGAAATACGCCCACCTCACAAAATTTCCCAGGTGTTACGCTCCCTCCCACTCCTCCACATCTTTCCACCATCTTCCAAAATTTCCTCGAAACCATACTACTTTACCGGAATTTCTGCACTCCTCCAGAAAGTGCCATGGAGCCGGGGCATCGAGTGTAGGTGGGGGGAGGGTTGCGGGGGTGGGATGTGCAAGGACTATGTAGCATACGTGAAACCGAAAAAAAACGAGAACATTTTACAATGAAATCATTTTTTCCGGAGAAAAGAACCCCTCCCCCTCCTCCCTTCACCAAAAAACACGACAGTCTCTGAGAGGGATCTCAGGTACCATATATGACTTCAGTGTAACGTCCTGCCCACTCCAAGAAAAACGCAGCACGAAATGTCTGCTGTGGTGGTGGGTGTGTGCTGTTTACAGGATACGCCATGCACCCGACCCGACTTCTCTTCGTCCTGGATAATGAGGAAATTTGAGTCGACGGAGGCACCGAGTGGTACACAGCTTAGATTGTGCAGCCACCTTAGGAGCACCCGTAACATACTGTGCCCAAAAAGGGGAAGGTTTGAACAATCTCACAGCTTTATGATCACAGGTATGAGCAAATAACACCTGTCAGTGAAAATGAATCAACAAATAGGATCAGCAAAAGTGGCAAAAATTAGCCCCCCCTCCAAAAAGCGAACTCGCCGATTAGCTATCACTAGGAGGCCTTTGGATGAAATGAACCTCGGTCATTTTTGCAAAAGAGCCATTGCCAAGTACGCTGCGCAATCTACCCGAAGTCGTTTAGGAATTACAACGACACCCAGTTGAGTGCAATGGTAGTCCTTCGATGATAAATCGGTTCATTGTTGACAGATGATAATATCCCTGGAGAAATCGGCGACTATTCGAAAATTTTATAGCCAAGCAGTGTAAAGAGAGACTTTTGTTCTAATTGCGAGATGAGATGTGACGGTTTTCTAGAGCCCAAGCTAGACCAACTGCTCTCCGCACAAAGAGTTTCCAGTAGGAGTTCAGCTAATCGATTACCATTCCCACAAATGAGTAATCAAAAGTGCAGCTCTACTATGGACTTTACACCGGGATTCCAAAGTGCTTATGAACAACTGTGAATGTTTATGTAGACGGAAATTCAAAAGGCTTCATGCTATACGAGTCTGAGATAGTGCTAGTTCACCCTAAGGATTCGCTGCCCTTGTCAGACAACTGAGCAGCTGGACAGAAAATGCAGAAACCCACTCTGAAGCCTTAAGCTATACCGATGGGAATTTTGCCTTGGAAATGGTAGAGCGTTGCATGGTGACCTTGCGCCGAATTATCTCCAGCTGAATGCTCCATGTTCGGCTACCCCCCCCCTCCAACTATGGTATGGGCCACGCGTTCAAATTCTTTCCTTTGGCCTTACAAGCTTGCGAACACCTGCCCACGCCTGCTACACCACTAAAAAGCCACTCCAGGGATAGAAACGTCCACTGTTGGCCAGCTGGTACCTTTTTCTTAACTCCCAGTCTGATCGTTGCCGCTTCACGATGCGCCACCCGCTTTTACATAGAATCGAAGTTCGAATGCGGCGCGAGTAACCTGCGGGTTTTCATCATCCCAGGACGGCACGGTATGTATTTACTACGAAGATGGCCCAGGAGAGATAGTGAGGGTCGATCTAAGATTTAAACCAAGGGCAGCCCTCTTGATAAGCGTCGTCTTCTTCTTCTTCTGCACAGTTTCAACTCATCTGAGGGCAAGTGGCCAGAAATTGAGGTGATAAAACGCAAGGGTACCTCTTCACTCCTGTGCTTTGCAGAGCATAACAGGAACCTTACTGACGGGTTTGATGCCTTGAAGACAGTCTCAGCGCTCAAGTAATTCGTCGGCGCCCTTTCTTGTAAAGTAGTCGAGTCCCCATTCTCTGAAATTATCCCGCTTTCGCGGCTTTACAGTAAATAACAAAGGTGCGGTGGCCCTCAGAAGTGTCAAGTCTGACGCCTCCCTAGTTGTCCCACCGAAACTCAAAGGCAACCTCCGTCCCAAGTTCAATTTTTGCCTTTTCACGTATTTTTTTCCACTGTTATATAGCATTAGCATTGGATGACGCGAAGAAACGATTATTGAGCCAGAGGCAGCAGGACATCGCTTTTGGTGGCATAAAGTGAGCAGATTCGGGAATGTTGACCAGAGAAGCTGACTCCATAATTTTTTTTTGCTTCCCCGAGAGTCATTTGCGACTATAGGTTGGTTATCCACAGTATACAATAGCGGGGTTTGTCTCTAATAAAGTAATTAGAGGGGGTTTGGTCGAATTTAACAGCAGAAGTGTCGACTCCCAGCTTGAGAACAACCAATTCAGGTTATGCATACTTCTTTGCGAGCTCAGTATTGTCTCTTTTACGATGTTCAACAAGTTTCCCTTATAATCCTTTTCCGCTCTCGCCGGTGCCTAAGCTCCCATTGAGGATGTCACAACAGATGTCATGCCCTGACTTTGCCCTGAAAACTAGCAGGTTAGCTCGGAGGTACTGAACATTCTAGGAAATCTTAATGTCCATTCCTCCTCATGGGACTGACGGCTTACACAGCTTGCTATTTGAAGATCGAGAGCTATGATCTAAAAATAGCGAATTTCTAAATTACCTGGCGCTACACTCACGAAGACTGCCCATACCGTCAGGCCAACGTATACCTTGACATGTAGCCGAATCTTTCTTACAGCAAGCCATCACCTTCCTCCTACAAGCTCACTTGTTCACCCACTTCCTCTCCGCTATGATAGGAGAAGTGGTTCTACGTGACGCAACATTTAACGCTCTCAAATCCGTCGCCACTGCCGCTCGGTAGCGCAAACAGAGCGCAGAAACACGTGAGCCTCAAGGAGAGAGGAGGTGGGTGTTTACCCAAAAAGAGCTTGAAGCCTTTTTCATTACGCAAACACTACAGACTGCTTCTCTGCAGCTTCCGTCTGTCCGAACTGGCTAAATATTGACTGCCAACGGTAGCGTCGAAAATGAGAGACATCTCAGAAACGGGCTATGTTCCGCCTTGTCCCGGAAGGCGATGCCACCCAGAAAAAAAGACTAACGACGAGCATGCCCCTCTCCAAGCACCACTCGAAGAGTGCGGATAGCATGTTTAGCGCTTTTTCAAACTTGAAAGCTATGTAAAGCTGTTAAACAGGCAATGGCACCTAGAATTTGCATGAAAGTACCCCATAAACAATCCTAGAAGTTTCAGCAATTCGTCTCTTTATTGCCAACGATGGTTCCAACGGCGCTGTTCAGTTCGTTCGGTGAGGATGACTACAACCAGGACGAGAGTGGAGATGATTCGGATAGCGAGGAGCAGAGCGAAGCCAAGGAGGAACCGCCAGTTGTCGAAGAGAAGAAGGACGGTAAGTGGATAGAAGTTGGAGAAATAGTTGTTCATTTGGAAACTAGACCAAAAGCCAGGCCACTGGCTTCTTTTTCCAGTTACAGCTCCGTAAATAAAGCCCCATGCGAAGTTGTGTTGAATAAAGAAACTGAAGCGGGACACAAAAACTACTACTTTAGCAGCGACCCCTCAGTTATTACTTGTGATATGGGACAAAGGGTCAGAGGGAAATTTAAGTCCAAGAATAAGAGGTTGGCATGGGCTTGTCTCAGCTTCTGTTCTAAAAAGCTCGACAAAAGTATCAGGCACATCTCGGGACGTTCGTTGAAACTCGTCCTGGGCTGGTGGAATGCGTTGGAAGCCCTTCATCCAGGCAAACGCTTGATTTCCTCAAGAAGGCGGCAATGGGGCACCGCCCACCTTTCTTTGTTGAAAGCTGCGGCGCGAAGAGCGGCTTTCACTCCGCCGTTCGTCGTCCTTGCCCCTCATTTCGCGGGGCCAACCAACTCCTCCTGATCACACACCCACTCTACCGCCTCACCTCCACAACCGACTCGCTCCCTCACGCACCGACTCTCGCGCACGCTCCCCCTGATACGCGCCGGCACACCAAAGTAATGTTCACAAAGAAAACGGGAAGGTGAAGAAGCTGAGTTTGCTTCTCGAAGATCACTCTATCCCCCGAACTTTTTAGCAGGCTGTTCCTTGAAGATTCAGTCGCAGAAAAATGCCCGTTACACAAAAATTCACACGCTCTGCCTCGATATCCGGATGCTGCCAGTGAGTGTAAGGGGCTGGCCTTGGCGGCAGTGCCCCTACATTCACTTCACATCCCGGCACCCTTATTATATCCTCTACTTAGCTTCGAAAAATACATGTAGGATCGAGAATAATCTTCCAGAAGGTCTCATAAATTCCAGTAAGCTGTCGGTATTTTTCTGCAGAGACAAGGCAGAACTAGCTGCCAGTCTCCAACAACAACACGCTAGAAACGACGGCACTGAAGGCAGCTGGGCAGGGAGTCTACGTCTGATGCAACAGAAACGACGACACACAAGCAAGTCGCACCACACCGCAGCCACAAGCCGCCAGCAATCCGAGCAGCTTGCAACGGACAAAATGCCGAAACCGAGCTTTTCTGAAGCCTATTTCTCCTCTCAGGTACGGTAGCAAATAGTTTCTTTTCGGTTACATTTTAGTGAAGGCTTATAAGACGATATACCTGCATTTTGAGCAAGCTGGACTAACTCAACTTGCCATATTCTCTTAACTCCTATTTCACAAACCCTTTTCCTCGTTTGCACTACTTTCCTCCACCTCTTCTTGCTCCTCCTTATCCCTATAAAAATCTCCATTTTCGCTGAGCACCACCTCTGTGAAGCCAGTTTCCGCTTTGATCATGTGGACAGGTCGTTGGGTTCACCACTTCAGCCGAGCGCTACACATGTTGCTATTTCAAAAGGGTCAACGAGCTGGGAGCCGTTGTCCTGGCGACTCCGCCCACATGATTAACGCGGTATGTGCCCTAAAGTCTTGCCAGTGATACAATAGCTGAAGTGAGGACTAGTTTGGCACGACGCCGTTACTCAGAAGGGCCAATGCTATCTAACTTACTCCACTTCTACAACTATCATCCCTTTTCACTCTAGGTCTTACTGCAAATACCTCCGCTAATGGCACGATCTTTCAACTACCACAAGGTTGTGTGTATACGAATTCGACAAACGGTTCAGAAGGTGAGATTCGAGAGGAAATCACAGTCATTCCGTTCAGAATCAGAAAACGAAAAGCTAACGAAAAACGTTACATGTTATCGATCTCGAAGGGATCAGTTCACAGCCGAAAGCATCGATTTTTTTGAAATCTGGCGGCGGCACGGCCACTTCATTGGTTGCTTACTAGGGCTGAGTAGAAACAGGCTATTTGGTTCTCATTTCAGGGCACATCGTTGTTGGGGAATCCCCAGCAGGGGTCGTATTTGGTCGCCAGGAGAGGGGGTCGTATTTGGGCTGAGAAAAATTTATTTTGATAGTTGATTTTTCTCGCTTCACGGACGTTGTAAAAGGGGGGGGGGGGGTCGTATTTTCTGGCCTTTCTAGGAGTGGTGGGAGTGGTGGTTGACTTTTCGTGATTTTCCTGTTTCATGCGTACTATATCCCTATATCCTCCCCCCCCCCCTCGTAACCCGCTCGAGGCTCGATTCGATTCAGGGAGGCGCAGACGGCCGGAGGGGAGGGGGTCATACGGACTCGACTAAAATCCCCAACCAATGACGTGCCCTGTCTCCTTTTGCGTCATCTATGAACAAGCCCTTCAGAGATTACTTAGCATCTTCTGGACGCTCCCACCTTTGCTTATTTTGAGACTGCCACAAATAAACTTCAGGAGATAAAAAACGGCTTACAATGTAACTGCACGGTAAATATTCCTACTCGTCCTGAATAAAATAGAGGGACTATGGCCTTGCAACAAGGTGCCGCACATCATTCATTGTTGGCGCTTTGGTCGAGTCGCAGACTCCTCCCTTTTTCCCTTTGGGGGGGGCGGGGTCGGGGTGGTGTTTACGATTCCCCCTCCCCATCTCGGCCTTTCTGTCCGTCCCACACGAATATGTAGCCGTCGAGGCGAGGGGGGGGGGTAATATACGCCATGTTGAAACAGGGCAAAGCTCACGAGACGACCATGCACCCCTCCTTTCATAATCACATTCTCAAGCTTTTCTCGAACTTCCCTCGCCACTTCTTCCAAAATTCACCGAAAGCTTCCTACTTTTTCCTCAAGCGGGCGTGGGGGGGGAAGGCGAGGGGGGATATAGTACGCGTGAACTGGAAAATGACGAAAGTCAACCACCACTCCCACCACTCCTAGAGAGGCCATAGAGTAAATACGACCCCTCTCTCCCAACAATGAGCAAGTACGACCTTCCCCCTCTTTTTTTACAACGTCCGTGAAGCGAGAAAAATCAACTATCAAAATAACTTTTTCTCAGCCCAAATACGACCCCCTCTCCTCGATCGAATACCACCGCCTTCTGTTCGGGCATTCCCCAACAACGGGATGTGCCCTTATCATCTTGCTTCCGAATGTGGGCGTTATCAGTGAGGCTGCTGTCTTAGCGCGTCCCCAGCTCGTTCTCCGCGCAGTTTGTCGAAGCGGATGAGGTGGCTAATGCCGAACAAACAGCAGTGGAAAACGACTGAGATCAAAATGACACGGTCGCTTGCCGCGAGAAAAAAAACTGGCTGACATTGCGCCAAACCCATCCATTGGCACACCCACTCATCTGCAGCAAACAGCCCCTACCGAGTTGTTCAAGAGATATCACGCTGTGAGCGGTCAACGCGACATATAGGAGAACCGACCTCGCTTAGCAGCCGGTTTCGCTCGCTTAACTACTCATAAACTACTTATGTTCAGAAAAGAGGACAGACAAAAGATGGCTATTCCTTTTTGGGTTGTAGTCCAGCACATTCGTGGCAAAAGAGGTGTTACGATTGGGGCTAGTCGCATCAGTGCCCAATTAGTGTGACAGTGCTGCAACGTACCGACCAAGCAGCCAAGAAATACGGTGTTGGTCAGCGTTCGATGCCACGCCTCAAATGTAATGTACAATACAGTCTTGTTCGTGGCGTATGCCTGGGCGTGTCATGCGGCTCGGTTTGGCGCGGCGCCAGCCCGTTCTCCACCAATTGGCCGCACCAAAACCAGCCCCTTGGAAAAGCTGAAGCATTCGTAACGACTGTACCTATCTCCGCCCGTTTTCGCCGATCCGGTAACCGAGGAATGTCCCCCTTCACGGTTGGGATAAATGAGATAAGGCTACGATAAAATTGCTAAACTCATTTTGTTCGGAAGTGAATCTTGACCAGCTACAAAAGACTGTTCCTAATTTCAGGAGGAGCCACAGCGAATAGTCTGTTAATCAATACGGCGAAGGGTGACGAACCTGGATCGCAGAATCCGCTGCTGTCATTTCCATTTCAGTTCAATTTCCAGCAGGTTTGTCGCTTCGCTTTCGGAAAGATCTTGCTGTTTACTGTTCCTCCAATAAATACACTACCAGTACAACAAGCAAGAGAAGCTCCATGCTTTAACTAAAAGTGAATCCCAAGAAACTAAGAAATCCTAAAAAAACATTTTAGAGGAAAAGATTTTGAGAAAAAAAATTACCAGAATGAACTTTTAGTAGTGGTAGTCTTCCTGTTGATGAGGTCATAATCCGATTCTGCAAGAGTTGACTATCATAAGTCCCTTCCGATAGTTCTGATTGGGTAGATCATGAGTGAGTTTGATTGATGACCCGATCGATGATGGCCATTTCGAGACGACAGATATGATTCTTCATAATTTTTCCCTGACAGACAGACATTTATAAGTGGGAGGCGGGCAAGAGAATCGTAATTTCCCGCTCTGCCGTGCGCGGCGATGCGCGCGGCGTTTTCTTGACTCGTGTTAACCTGTCGATTGAGCACTGAACTTCATGTAGACCCCGTCATCGTAGACATTCATGACTATTTTCGGTTCTGAATTGCCTGTTGTCGCCATCTACTACCTGGAACCATCGTCATTTGTGGGCGCGACGTCGCACGCGACGCCCACCAGCGCGATGAATTACGATTCTCGTTGTCACACACCCCTAACAAGTTGCTCTGAAAGGCTTTATTCCGCTAAGGTCTTTTTGCAGATGATGGGGGCATGTTCAAGAAGAGAGGGCTTGTCGGTAACGCTCACGCAGTGTTGCGGCTGTACTCGCCTTCACCAACTATTGCAGAAAAGAGGAGGACAGAGACCGTGCAACGTCGTGAATTTGCGCTCGTACGCGCGCGCGGACCCATGGCGACGAACAGTGCGGGAAAACGAGAGGCATCAGGTTTGTTGCTCCGTGCAAGTGCTATTCAAGAAAACAAGACTATACCATAGCAGATTTGAATGGCCAATCAGGACAACTCGTCCTTCGGACGCCACGTAGCTTCCCGCGTCTACTAGCGCGGCATATTACGGTTGTCTTGTCACGTACCGAAGAAAAGACAGGCGGTGTGGCCAACCCTAGCCTCACTGTCACGCTTCTTCATCGGCAGCGAACCAGACTGTACTCTCTTCATCTTCGGATTGATTATTTGATTGATTGATTGATTGGTGCTTAACGGGTGGAGCTGTCGAAGAGGGAGCAATGCTCATCGATTTCAGAGAGATTTGGGTCTGTCTGGCAGACGGGGCTCATAAAGAGAGTGGATTCGCTCGGAGGATGGGTCCGCAAATAAGATGGGTGTGGTCTGTTTAGTGGGCGGGGTTCATGAACAGGAAATGATTGCGACGGTTTCATTCTTGATTACTTTATTGATTGGTTGATTATCAAGAAATTAGTTGAAAGAACAACTGAATGTAAGGCTTCTATGATCCAGGAAAGACTTACTAAAAGAGAGCGCGTGCCTAAGCGAAGACATACTATACAAGTGTGGCGTATAACTGAAGGCAGCAAGGGGCGTGGCTGCGTGAGCAGCGAGCGTTCAGACGAAATAGGGCATAGTGGCGCGTGTGGGGCACGAGTGAACGCCCCCTCCGGCCTTACGATATGGTCCATATAAGTATTAGGTTATTATAGACATACTATAGAAAAAAATGATAATTTTTGACAATCTATTATCAGTTCTTTATTCAGCTAATGGAATCAGCCGCGTTGGGAGCTCAAATCACCAACACCGAGTAAGAAGAAAATACTATGTGAACATCACACTCCGTCTCTTTCATCATGTTATACTACAGTTATACGTAATCAACTTATTCATTAGTGTTTGTGAAGAATATTACCTAAAGACATAAGATTCTGATGTTCTGTGTTATTACTATTATTCTCATCATTAATATTATATTATTCAAATTTGTCCTGGACTCGTATCCACTAAAAATGGCCGATTATAGTCAAATCGCTAGGACTTCCCTCACATCCATGTCCATTACACCTACAGTAATTAGTAGTAGGATGACTTTTACTGGATACGGGACCTGGTCTGTCATGACCCAATTGATCTACGCCTTGTCTGTCTCACTATAGATGATTTTTGTTTGTGATGAAATTCATCCGTCGACACATTGAAACATGAGAAAATTCCGTCTAGCCAAATGGGGCCTTATTAATAGACGCCTTTTACCGTGATTTTTCTAGAGAATATTTGAATATTTATGTGAGTCACTATTTTGCCTTCTCTTTATTTCAACAATATCGGTTTCCGGTTGCGTTTGCTGGTGTACTGTAGTGTCTTATTTTGTATTTGCCGCACGAAAAAATCCCCGTCCCTAGTGCCTTTCACTATGATGAACACACTGCAACACTGTGGTGCCTTATAGAGGTTTCATCAATTTCTGTTGTTTCTTTTTCTTCAAAACACCACGACACTTAAGAGATCTTTATAATTGTATGTATTAAATATTTTGGTCGTACTATATTGTTGGTGTAATTAGAGTTTCGTCTGTTTTCTGAATAAAATTGCACTAGAATTAATAAGACCCTTTGCGTTCCTTATGTAAGACATTCCGCGATGGTCGAATAGGCGGAGACTCATGACGAGGGTGCCTTCCTGGTGTGAAAGGGGTGATGACGAAGACAATGTGGTTAGTGCCCGCCCACTGGACCATCGCAAGCATGTGAACTATTTCAAGCTGCAGAGGCTTTCCCTTTGTTAAGTTGTGCAACTGGAATACTAATGACAAGGTACTATGTGATTTAAGGTCGTAGAAAAGCGGGAGAATTTTGTCCGAAATGCCCTGCGTAGAGTCCCGTTTTGATGAGAGCTTGTACGTGCTTGAAGACAGTTGCCACGATTCCGTGTGATGGATGCTGTTCATTCATGAACCAGTAGCATGAGTGATTCCCTTACAAACGCAGCCATGGAAAGACACTCGATTGAAGATACAATAGTTTTTTCTAGTATCGCTAATCTAGTCACGTTATCACTCTGAGAGTATCGACCACCAAGTGGCCGCTATTCTGAGGATGGTTCATTCGTAACCGTCCCATCTCGGACTTCCACAATACTTCAATCGTAGAGTCACGGTAGCTAATATTTCTTTCCGTAATGATGCCGAAAGTAGAAAGTAGAAAAATTTCAGAGCGAATGATGGCGGCTGTAGCTTCCCATGCCATTGAGCGAAATGCTGATGCAGAGTTGGACGCAGATCTTCTTACAGTCAGTTTTATTTTGTGCTGATGATGTTGACCTACCAGTAGCGAAAAGGTGTTGAATGTGCAGTAGTGAAGATGTTGAGCAATGTCCAGACCTGAGATGACTCGTAATTCGCGCTGTTGGAAGATTCAAGGCTAATCGTTTCGTTGACTCTGTCTACGTGAAGAAATCGATTCGTATCCAATCCGTCTATCACGGCGGAAAGTATGAATACACCGTGATCAAACAAAGCATGTATACAGGGGGGGGCAAAAAAAAAGTCATTCCGGCCGAGTCACATATGAGCGAAGTTTTCGCAGCCCAGACAGAGGAAGTGGATATGAGTACCAGGGCGGAAGATACCCAAGATCTTCCTCTATAAGCAGGAGCCGGCTGCCGCCATTCACCTTCATGTACACCAAAATGAAGTCATCTCCAGTCGCGGCCTGAGTGGAGAACGCCTTTGGAATTCACGTGGCCTCCAAACAGCTGCGGAACTTCTTGAATGGAATCACCCATGGATAGCTACCTGGAGACCAGTACTCTTGATCTGCACCAACATCGAGCAGCTCCGGCAACGTCGCTACGGTCCAGGACATCATCTTCACCCCATTCACCAAGGCGCGGTTGATGGTGTGGACCGGCCGTACCTGGAATGGAAAGACCAGTATTTTCTTCGTGAACCCCGGACTAAAGGTGAGCGCTGGCGGTTACATTGGGCAACTCGTGAAGAATATCCAGCTCACATGTGGTCGCCCGTACCTTCTTGGAAACTTTGTACTGCTACAGCATCGAGTGCCACCACATGAAATCGAAGGGCGTTGGAAAAACTTTCGCCTACTTGGAATGGAAGAACGTTGAGTACCTGGAAAAGATGGAGTATTTAAGCGGGGGTCCTGAACTAAACCCCCTCAATTACTCGGTTCGGGCGGAGCTCAACAGGGTGGTCTACAGTGGCGGAGAAATCAACGATCTCGCTCAACTCCGGTACCCACTCACTTTCGCAGCGGGCCCCGATTCTCGATGGCACTCCTCCAGAAGGCTGTGGCGGAGTATCATTATAGTATTTAATGCGCTCTTTAATATGGTAGTAAAAATGTCCGATAAAAATTTAATAAAGTGTAACTTATAGCGCCTTGAAAGTCATGGAGGCAAAATGACTTTTTTTGCCCCCCCCCCCTTGTAGTGTAGTTTGCTGGCGGTCAGGGTTGGGCGTGTCAGTGCGGCTGCGTTTGGCGCGGTGCTAAACCCGTTTCTCATTAGCTGCTGAAGTGAACAAACGATAACGCAGTATCATATCATTCCTATCAGCCGTTTCCCACCAATTGCTGTCGCTCGCTTCAGCAGGTGTGGAAAACGGGTTTGGCACCGCGCCGAACGCAGCCGCCCGCAGCTGCACCGACACGTCCCATCATCCGCTGCGGACAAGGCTGTGACTGGTTGTTCTTCTGTGAGCGCTACAGTCCAAGTTCTCTCATAAGCATGGCTTATAATGCTTCGTAGTTCAGATGAACACCGACAAGGTCAGCCTCGGGAACATCCCTCAAGACTTCATATCGTTCATTCTTGAAAAGCCAGGTGAGAGAAAATCATCTCCCCAGCTGTTTTCAACCACCTCATCATCCCGTTCAATACAAAATGAGCAATGAGTCGTGTTATCAGCATCAGTTCATGAATGACAACTTACACTCCTCAAAACAATTGTTCCTGCTCCAGTGCTTCAATGTTTAAGAACGAAATTTGGGGGCAGTTCGGCCGATTTCGCACTTTCGTTGCTCCACTAGTTCCGGTTTAGTAGCCTCACTGCGGTGAAACCTGTCAACTCTCGTGAAGCTGGAGCAAGCTGGTCGAGCCACCATGGTAAAACCTGTCAATTCTTGTGAGCTCAAGAGATAGCTCTCTAGTTGAGTCGACACGTTTATGGGAAGTTAGCAAAGTTGAATGGCCCCCCCTGTCAAACTGCGCCTTAAAATTCACCGGGAGAACTCTAGTGAGAGAACCCTGTTTGTTCTCTGGCCATGTAGCCGCTCTGTTCATCAAATAACTGCGTACTGTCAAGCATAGCTTTGAACTTCACCAAGTCATAGTTGGTGATTTACAGGAGATTTTTGCATTTCAACAAATTCATTGGCGTCCTATGTGCTATCAATAAGATCTGACAAAGGACAAAACCTTCCACTTGGCGCTGGAAACAGTAGCGTGGGTTGCCCTTTATGGTTACAGTGTGCACAGTTCGTGTATGGGCAGAGCCGTGGCTGACTAGGGAAGGGTCCCTTCAAATGTCCGGCCATGTCCATATTCTCGTTTGACGCGTTCCGCCGTTAGCGATTCGAATGAATCTTAGGCTTTCAGGAAGGGTTACCGTATTCGAAGTATGCTTTTCGCCACTGGAGCCACAATCGGCGAACTTATATACAACATTCGGGACTCATCGGTGAGCCACTGCCTTCATTAGACAGCGACAAAGAAGTTTTACTCAGTTTTACTCAGGACAAATAGCGCTAACATAGTTGGGGAAGGTGGGGGGGGGGAGGGAGGAGAGACCACTCGTCAGCGTGCCCTTATCCCACACCCTAAGCAAGGCTTGTCTTCGGCTTGAGAGGAAAGAATGTCATCTCCAAGTGATTCTCTCTCGGCGACTCTTTTGAGGATGGGAATCAGAGGTGAGTCCAAGTACCTAGCCACCCCCCCCCCCCCCCCCCTTCCAACTAAGCCAACTAAGTTAGCGCCGAGATCTGTTCTGAATACACCTATTACAGTTAGATGTACTGTCTGGCGTGCTTGGCTGTCCAGTTTATCCTCGACGACTCATCACAAAAGATGTGCTACGTCACTTCAGAATATTTGAAGGAGACTGTGTCATTAGTAAGAGGCTCTCTCATGAAGACAATCACTTCAAGGTAGTTTCATTTAGAATATTAGAACAGGGAACACATGCTGCGTTCGTACCTCTGGCAACTTTGGCGATTACGGTGAAAGATAGTCACCGATTCGAAGACCAAATAAGTCTAGGAATTCAGATACTTGTCGATCCGACGACAAAAAGGTGGATTATGCTAACTAACTGGGCGACAGGGCTAAAGGCGGGTTATATACATAAACGAGTGATTGGGTAAAAGGCTATTCCGGGGTTATAATATAGTGTTAAGGTCACTCTGCTAAGCTTCCCCCTGAGGAAGGAGCGCCTCTTGCGAAAAAGTAGATGAGCACACCAATGAGGAAATGATTGGAGGAAGAAGCTGTAACGCACGTCGACGTGCTACCATCGAATCCGCTCCCTTATAGGCAGGTGTTTTGGAATAGTGTGGGAAGGCAGCAGGGTACGCGCTGCCTGATCACCCAGATTGGTCCCTCCTATTTTCCTATACTCTCCCAAAATCCAAGCGGCTGGCGCCCATCGATGCCAGACTGTGTGGTTAGGCACAACGTACCCTCCTACTCTCCCAAACTCTTTCAAAGCAGAGTCAACCCGTCAATGCCGACGATCCTGTCTATAGCATTGGAGCGCGCTTGCAATGGTAGCGCGTAGTCGTACGTGACGACCTGTCGTCGCGCGTCATCGCGAGTTTTGAACGCTGCTTCAGGTAGGATGTAGGCGGATTTGTAAGTGTCCGAACCGAGATGGCCAACTCATGTCAGGTGACAGCAATCCGCATATTATATGCGGATCATAACGAACGCGCATTGTTAATGGTTTCGCTGATGCGCCAATAGTAAAGCGTTATCAGAGAAGAAGGGCGCAGTTTGGCGACAGGGGGGGGGCATTTTGTACTATCTCTGCTTCCCTAGTTCCGTTTT
>MU914687.1:0-15897 GCA_036418165.1 Cooperia oncophora
TATGGCTTGTTTCTTTTGCTGGTTTTTTATTAGAACAAATTTTTTTTTCTTTTCTCCTGGATGAGGACTTTGTCTATTATTCTGAGCACCTCACCCAGAGATTGCTCTAGAGCGGAAATCGAGGGTATAATTTTGGAAGACGCCAGCTCGGAACTCGTAGAGTGTAGCCCGCAAGAAAGCAGAATCGATCCGCATTTCTCGCGCTATAGTAACTCCATGTAACCGTTGCCATCGACTACTCGCTGGAAAGTGACTGGAAAGTTTCTCGAGAATGAATTTCTCCGAAAGAGGGGAGCGGGGTTAAGGAAGAGATCAGTGGCAGTGCGGACGTTAAGGAAGAAGATCCAAGCCTCATTTCTTGAGTGTATGTTTCTCGTTTAAGCTCACTAAACCCGCCATTCTCCGCCACAGGCCCGAGAGAAAATCAGATGGATCACTAAAGATTTCCGGTCATTGTTTTCGCAGGTAACCAATGTATTTAGGACAAGGTTCAGTAGTGTAGAACCAAACGAAGGTTGTATTCTCCTGCTTCTGCGCAAAGGTCGTTGTTTCCCTCAAGACACACCTTTGCGATTCTCAATTCCTTCGCTTTCGTAGACATCCGGTCACATACCGGAAATGGTGGTTTGACACCATTCTAATCGGCGTAGACACTACTATATCGAAACCCAAAACAAAAAATGTAACCCGCCAAGGGCCTTACCACGCGCGCGGATCGGGGTTCAAGTCCCGCATCGCAGTTAGAAAGCCTGGTTGGCCTGAAAGGGTGCCGCTCAGGTCAACCAAACCCTTCCGAGGACGGTGAATTGGTACCAGATTCGTCTGGGAGGATAAAACACTGACTTGTACATCGGCTGGCCACCGCAAGTCATTGTATAGGCCACATCGCATCCATTTAACTGAAAATGACAGCCTATTCTTTGTAAGTTCTGAGTTTATTCTCTACTGTGTTTCATCTGATTTATTTGCTCATTGAAACCAGTGAAGCGTGAGTTCAACCCATTTGAACAGACCTGAAGCAGTTCAGCAACTAAATAGCTGTTTGAGACGGGCTGCCATGCTTTTGACGTAAGGAGCCAGTCGTTAACTAATAGCTGAGCTATTTATGCTGGGGATGAATACTACTTTAGTTGTTTTTGTCTGCGATATTCACGAACGGCCCGGAAATCGAGTCGTATGGCGCGCTAATCCTTGGAGACCTTTTGCATTTTTCGTTAAATGCAAGAAAATGGTAAAGGTGCTCTCTGAGGCAGTAACTTCGCGCCGTCTATATCGTTCACGGCTCCTATAGGCTTAGCATTTTATAAAGTGAAAGACGCTGTGGTAACGATGCTCACTCAAAGGTGCAATCTGCGGGCATTCGACTTCTTGGCAGAGGCGAAAAACATGTAATGTACTGTAATGTACCCGTACTGTGCTTTCTAATTTGGTTGGCCTCGAAAAAATTTGGCACTGAGTTTTCATCAGATAACCTTATCAGCTTCAACTGATTTCCTGATGTCAATACCATAATGACGCGGAGGACACCCTACGTATAATCCTTATCCCTGTGACGGGGTAGGCGTGACATTTTAACATGGCACAGAACTGGTTACTGGCGTTGAGGTAATTTCAGTTTTGAGTACAACCACCGTCTTATTCTTTGTTGGACCAGAGACCGTGGACCACATTGGTCAAAATGAAACTATCTCCTCCAAAAGCATAGCCACAACGTGGCGTCTAGTCGAAGTATGCAGCCCACGCCTACTGCATCTCAGGGATTTTCGAGTATACAGGGGGAGGGAAAAAAGGTCACTTCGAACCGAGAGCAGTCACATATGCAGAAGTTTCGCTGCCCGCGAGGAACGGCGTGGATGCGAAGTACCAGGGCGGAAGATACCCAAGATATTATTCTATAAGCAGGAGCTAGGCTCTCGCCCATCACCTTCATGTACACCAAAATATGAAGTCATCTCCAGTCGCAGCCTGACTGGAGAAGACCTTTGGAATTCATGTCACCTCCAAACAGCTGCGAAACTTCTAGTATGGAGTCACCCATGGATAGCTACCTGGAGACCAGTACTCTCGATCTGGATGACCTCCAACATCGAGCAGCTCCGACAACGTCGCTACGGTCTAGGACATCATCTTCACCACAGTCGCCAAGGCGCGAGTTGATGGTATGGACCGGACGCACCTGGAATGGGGAGATTGGAATATTTTCTTCGCGACCCCGGACTGAAAGTGAGCGCCTAGTTACATTGACAACTCGCTGAAGAATATGCCTGCTCCTCACATGTGTCGCCCCCCGTACCTTCTTGGAAACTTTGTACTGCTACAGCATTGAGTGCCACCACATGAAATCGAAGGGCGTTGGAGAAACACTCGCCTACTTGGAATGGAAGGGGGCTGAGTACCTAAAGAAGATGGAATATCAAGAGGGTCACCTGACCTGAATCCTCTCAATTACCCGGTTCGGGCGGAGTTCAATAGGGTGGTCTACGGTGGCGGAGAAATCGACTATCTCGCTGATCTCAGGCACCACATCGCGGTCGCGTGCCAGAATCTCTCGATGGCGCTCGTCCAGAAGGCTGTGGCGGAGTGTCATGATAGTATTTAATATGCTCTTTAATATGGTGGTAAAAATGTCCGATCAGAATTTAATAAAGTGTAACTTATAGCGCCTCGAAAGTCAATGAAGGAAAGTGACTTTTTTGCCTCCCCCCCTGTATGTACTACGTTCAACGCTTTACTAGAATATCTGTTTCGAAGTTTCTACGAGGCCCCTACTTTCTATGGCTTTTAGCCATCGAATTTTTCGGCATATGCAGCTTGAATTGCCTGTCATAAATCTGGTTGGAGACGGTGACATCTACACTACAGTAGAGTACGGTAAAACGTTCTTACCAAACGCGGCAATTTTCTGGCGGGTAAACTTTGCTGCTGAGGTCTGGAATTGTCGTAAGGAGTAGTAGTTGGAAATAGAGAAAGCAAATGGTCTGGAACGTAACACTCTCGGGCGTAGGTGGTTTGTTTCGCCTCTCACCCCGAAGCTTTTTCTCTTTGCTCCAGACGAATGGTTATTTCAATCAATCCCGGAGCTCGGCACTGGCAACTTTCTGAGGTGTTCAGCTGAACTCGCATAGTGAGTTTCACAGTTGGGCAGGGCACATTCTCGTGATTGAGGTAATCGCGATGGGGGCCAGTTCCCTCGAAATTCCTAAAATGGAAGCAGCAAGTTTCTCTATCAACGGATAGTTACATCAGTAGAGGCAGTCGTGCGTCCCTAGCGGTATTGACCTTCAGGCGGAATACCTCCTGCTTTAGCCGTAGGAACAAATGGGTGGCGGTCTATTTACTACATTTCTCTCGGAACGAAGCATAGCTGAGAGCTATGGCGTGAGGATTTCACGCCGTGACCCGCAGCTATGCGTGGTTTGTGATTCTGAAATGCTTTCAATCTAAAGGAGTTTCGGCGACTTTATTAAAGGCATAAGACACGATCATTTGGGGCGCGGTCAAAAATGACAGTAGGTGTGCTGTATATGCGGGGAAAATGGCGAAAAAGAGATGTGAAACGATCAAAAGTCTGCAAAAAGCGTCTGTCTTACAAGACTCAGATGAAAATTTTGGATTTCCCATTTGGCAATCGTGCAGATAGGCTGTTACGCCTTGGGGATTTATCGCGCCACTTGCCTTTCAAATATACGGGCCTGATCTTCCACAGTGCCTCGTAATGTTAGCCTGATATTGCACTTCCTCTTCACCCAGATCTCCCCCGCTCTCTTCTCGTTCTGCTAATCCGCAGCTCATATTATCTCATGTTCTCATGTTATCTCTTTCCTTTTTTACTTCTACCCGGAACGTAGATGTATCTATTATAGAGAGAATGTTCTAATTAGCTTTCGTTTTTCTATCACTTTCACTGCTGCAATTTTGTCACTATTCTTACTCCGCTTCTGCCTTATTTGGTCGCAATGAATGAATAAATAATCAAATTTATGAGAACCCAGTCATGTCTAGACCTTTGTTTATCTACCTGTCATCTCCGATTTCCTCCTTTCGTGACTTACACTTGTTAATGCTGACTTCATTATGTTTTCGCGGATAACTGCGTCATATACTAGTTTTTTTAACTCTGTGACCACTCAGATCTGCATTTTCAGATAAAAAGTACTTCAGTTCCGTTGAGAATGTATCATACAGATCGGTCTATGTTTATAAATTCAATCTACGCCTACTTACTCGAAGGTTCGTCATAATGATGTTCAGCATTTCCTTCTTCTTTACATAGACAATAGAATTCATCCGAAAAATCTGTATGACTGCTGTTTCAGGGGCAATAGTAGTGATTCTCAACGTTCCTCTTACAATTACAATGATTCTTATGAAGAAGATACGATCTCGTCGTGAATTCCAAGGTGAGGTTCAGCAGTCGAATTTAGAGGCTTAGGGCACGGCACGTCTTTGAGGAACAGGACCCATCATCGCAAAGTGGAAAGCTCCTGCCGAATACGGCCCTCCTGCTCACTTCCATCCCTCGCTACGAGTCCCTCTCACTGCCCACCCACCAGCCTCACCGAATTTAAAAAATGCTACAAAATTTCAAGATTCCTACGAAATTTTTCAGTATCTTCGAGCGAGGGATGGGAAAATTATAGTATGACGGGAGAAATCAACAATATCGATAAGTTTCTTTGACACTAAGAAGTACTTTCCTTCCCAGTAACAGAATAAGACCCCTTAGGTTGCGATCTACAAAGGATCGTGTGCCTTTGTTGAAAGATCCAGATTTAATGAGTTGTATTGGACTGCTGAGTTGCGACAGCCGTCAAGTATCGCAATGTCAGTGGTAGCGCTCTCAATGAGGAGCGGAGCTTGTGCTGCCGAGAATCCGTTTGTGCGTGAAATCTGAGAAAGGGATCGCGCAGACGCGGCTCTTTCCATCATTGCCCTGGTTCCAAGCGTTGCGTTGTGCTCCGACTATCAGTTTTTCACACTCCTTTTCTTTTTCTCCTTATATCCCGGAAATACCAAGTTCTCATTCAGTTATCATCGGTCTCCAAATTACTGATGTTGCTATTCGGTGCTGGCCTTCTGTTTAACAGGAATATATTAGGCTTCAAGGATTCGTCGACTACTGAGGGAGTGAGTATACTAGTGACGAAGCGAGATGATCCCCGGTTGTCTCATGAATTAAGTGTTTAGCTATACCGCCCGTATACCGCTCAGAATGCACCACATTGATATTTGTACAGTTGATGACTATTTCTTATCAAATGCAGGTGAGTCGTTAACAATCGTCCTACTACTGGTCTCCGTGAACTGCGCGACTGTTCGATCTGCAGGACCCTTCCCTCCCACACTCTAAGGAGATGTGGCGCGCATTCTGCTCCCGTTCCGAACTGCAGTGGCTCGATTTATGAATTTTTTCTCGGTCCTGTCCAATGAAATGGGGGAGCCAGCCGATGTTCGTCCTAATCAGTGTTTCAATATAGCAGATTGAGCTGGTACTAAATATGTCGGCTTCAGGGAACAGAAAACCCAGCAGTCAGTGGGCTGGGCGTGAAGCGGTATAGGCTTGACCCGGACTCGAGTGTTAATCCCACTAATCCATCCTAGCTTGCGCTGGCACGCATTTCCCCCCCCACCTGATATGATCGGAATTGGAACACACTGGAGACCTGCTAATTTGCCTTCGTAATTAAGCATTTACTCCTGATAACCCGACCAATGGTTCCACTTGAAAGCATGTACTCTCGAACAGTGTGGTCGGCGAGTTAGTTCGGCCGCGTGTGTAGAAAAAGTTGGCACACAGCTTCATCCCTATACCGACGCCGATCTTTGCTTCACAATCCTATTCAGGCGAAATAAGACGTTACCATCATTCCGAGATGGGACAAAGAATGCTAGCGCACACCGTGTCAGGAGGAGCGAACATACTGAATTCCACAATGGTTCTCGCCATGCTATTCAGGCGCAAAAGAGTTGCATTCAAAGGAAAGCGTGGATTTCGAGTAGTATCGCGAATGCCGTAGGCGCTATCCATGTGTAATTTTGCAGCAGCGTCAGACTTTTGAAGGCTTCATTTCTAGTCCTACTAAAGGATTGAAATGAAGTTCTGCAACTCCCTCTTTCCTTACTATATAAACCATTTCCACTTCAAATTCACCACTTTTCAAAGCAAATTCACCACTCTTTTTAGACCGGGCAGTTCACCCACCAGATCACGCCAGACACCACTGCGAACCCTGCCCTCGACGGTCACGCCTATTGTCAGCGGCGAATTAATGATATTTTTTCAAAATTTTTTGCATTTTTGGACTGCTCCACGAAGCCCCGCCCACTAAGAGGGCTCCGCCCACTTTGAAGAAGCCCGCCCACTTTTCAAAAATGGTGCAGATCGGCAGTATAGAGCCTTGGCTTGCATGCTAGGGCCTCGTCCGTCACTCGGAACAAACTTTGCCTGATTAATTTGTTCCGAGTGACGCGACGAGGCCCTAGCATGCACCAAGGCTCTATACTGCCGATCTGCACCATTTTGAAAAGTGGACGGGGCTTCTTCAAAGTGGGCTGAGCCTCTCTTAGTGGGCGGGGCTTCGTGATGCAGTCAAAATGCAAAATTTCGAAAAATACTGAAAGATCCGCCAAAAGCAAGTGTTTGTGGGCCAAGGAGCGAGGAGCGAGCTGAATTGCCGAAGCATGAATGCGGCGTTACGAGTAACTTCTCTGTGCAAAATTCTGGAAATGTGAAAAAGTTAAAAGTTATGAAATTTCGAAGTTCGCAACAAACCCTTTAAAGACTGGGCGGAGTCGGCCATGTGTTGAAAATCTATGTCCGCGCTGACAAGTAGGCGTGACCGTCGAGGCAGGGTTCGCAGTGGTGTCTGGCGTGATTTGGTGGTCTAGAAAGAGTGGTGAATTTGCTTTGAAAAGTGCGTGATTTGCTTGATGAAGTGTATTCAAGAAATGTTATATACCTATACAGTCAGTAAAAGCTTAAATGCCAGAGTCGGAAGCATGGTTGCTGTTGCTGCGGCCCGGACTTGCTAAGTGCCCGCGATGCTTTAAACACTTGACTTACAGTCGGAATAGTCGAGGCCTTCAAATGATTACATCGACTGAGAAGAGTCCTGAACCGAAAAGCTGGTTCTGAACCGACACTGGTGACTTAGAAGTCACACGGTCCTGCGGGGTACAGAACACCCATCAATCTTTTCGCCCACGTTTTTAATGTTTTTGTGCTTTTGTGAACGTTGTCATGTAAACATCTATTTCAGGGTATTCTGTCGCTGGTTGTGGCATTTGATCGTTTCCTAGCTGTGACTCTTCCCATAAAATATGTTAAACTTGGCAACTGCTACCATTTCATAATTATTGCAAGTATGTTTATTTAGTGGTTTCTCAGAGCCCTTGTAAAGATGGAACAAGAGGCGTTTCCACGGACTTGGTTGCGAGCGGGGCGGCTCTAGGGATGTGACATGTTTGCTGCCATATTCGCATCAGTGCTTCTCCGTGTGGGGTGCAATCTCTCACTAGTACTCTACATCCGCCTCTGTCCTCCGCTCTTTCTCATAGCTGTCGCTGTGCCCGCAACAAAAGGGGGAGTGACGCCACTTCCGGCTTTCAGGTACGGAATGTGTGTGAGTGATGCCATTCGTTATAGAATGCTCTTAAACTATGCTCTTAAGCATCTGGAGCTAGCCTTAAAAATTTGACAAATGAGAAAATGGGCATAACTTCTTAACAAGCAGCATTGGCCGCTTCGAAGGCAATAATCTCTAATTCACCAACTGTCCATTAGTACATCGTAAATTGGAAGCAATTCTGAGTTGATTAATCAAATTCCCCAAGTGATACCAGGAAATCTACGAACAGAAGTAATCTAAAATGATATTTTCCCACCGGAAAATTGTACACCATTAGCACTTGAAAAGAAAAAAAGGGATGAAAATTTCAGAGGAGGGCTCAGACGATCACGACGGGGTCACTAAGGATTGTTGGCATGATTAATAGTACCACGAAAATCAGCCCGAATTCAGTTTTGCCTACGCCCCCATGGGAAATCGTTTTTCGTTGAACAGTGAATCAGCAAGAGACTTTCTATTCAGCAGTAAGTCTCTACGCGACCACCCTCAGCTTGGATTCAATCCGTTTCTTCATTAAATCGATAGGTGCGGTGAGGTGCAGTTCCTGAAAGCAACAAGGGGCGTAGCTGCGAAGGCGGCAATGGCTGCGAGGTGTTAGAATCAAAGAAGGGCAGCGACATGTGTATGCGAGAGAAGAGGGTCTGCCTCGAGTGTCCTCCGATACAGATGGTCAACATCTTAATTGTTGTAACTCCAGGGTCCAGAACTTTGACCCACGCCACTTACAAGTACCAATCTTTCTACGCTTCTACTTCATAGCGGAACTTCCAAGCAGAAAAGTGGTAGTAGTTTGGCCCAGGAGGGCATGAATTTATATGTCTGTATGTATGTCAATCTGCCCGCAAATTCGGCTCTACCTGAAGCCAGTAGTCAGCAGAAAGTAACTGAAAGTGGCTAGTGGATGGAGGAATGGAATAGAGGAGGCACACCTGTGACGGCGCAGCGAGCACCACGGCAAGGTGAAACAGTCAAATCCATACGCGAAACAATCAGTGGGAGCGGCGGCTGATTCACCAGTTCTCCTCCTCCTAAGAGCAGGGCACGCCATTGCGTTGTGATCATTTCCTAAAAAATACGACCCCCCCCAAGTAAGGGTCTTGATACGACCCCCCCCCTGTCACGAGGGTAGAAACGAAAAGAAGAGCAAGGATGAAGAAATTGACAATAAAGAGAACTAGGCATTATTGAACTATCCCTACCCCAACAATACAAAAAATTTTCGCTGAAACTTTGTCTATCGATGTTATTCGATGTCCTGATCACGAGTGTGACATCATTTTCCATACCAGCACTATTTAGCGTCTCTACCGTGCAAGGAGTCAAGGATAGTCGAATGCAAGCGCCCTTTAACCGCCTGATCGCGTCCGCATCAAGAGAGAGTCCACCACGAAGTAGAATCACAATAAAAGCAACCCTTCTCAGTACAACACTCCATTCCTTGATTACAAACAAATACCCACTGATTCCGGGCGCATTTCTTAATACTATGCCGACCTAGGAGACTTGGCAGGCGACATAGTTGTGTGAAATATCCAACAACAACCCCAAGGGATACAATAACTAATAATGAATAAATGGAATTGGCGTAGTTATTTGACGTCGGAACAGTCGGCGGCTCAGAAAGTGACTTGTTGTGCACCGAAGTTTCTATTATAGCATTGCTAGAGATGAATGCAAAAATAACAAATACAACGTAAGCACAACAGCTGGAAACCACAACTGAATAGAGAGCCGGCAATTTTTGTCTTCGTTCTGATTCTGATGATGACTCAGTGGTGAATTCCACCCGCTCTTCAGTGGTGAATTCCAACCGCTCTTCAGTAGAATCCATATCAGGCTACAGTACTAGTACTAAGAATGCTAAGTACGAAACATGGTGAAGCTCAAGTGTTGTTGTCAGCTCAAGTTGTCAAAGTGCGTTTGAATAGCGATTGCTCGCGGTCAACCGCACGCGAGCAGTGCAATTCCCACGCTAATACAAGCTCATTGGAGCGCGTTATTTTACGACCTGGGATCAATTTCAAGCCAAACACTCGAAAGTACCCCTTTTTGAACACCTATAACTTCTGAAGCTGTTTTGTTATGATAACTGCTGTTTAACGCCGCAGTACGCGTTCCGAATGTTATCACAAGAATGCTGAGTTGTGGGCAAAAGTCGTGCCCCAGGCGGGAGTCGAACCCGCCTGGGGCACGACTTTTGCCCACAACTCAGCATTCTTGTGATAACATTCGGAACGCGTACTGCGGCGTTAAACAGCAGTTATCATAACAACAGCTTCAAAAACATCTAAAGCCTTAGGCCTCGCGGTTTCATGCCGATATCCCATCGATTACGGCTGACCGGCTCACCAAGTTAAACGTGTGAGTGCTGATAGGCTACGGCATAAAAGCCGTTAAGCTGAGAGGGTAAAAGCGGCCCTGGTGGCGTAACGGATAGCGCACTCGCCCGGAAAGCGTGAGGTGCGGGTTCGACTCCGCCTGTCGGGCACGCACTTTGCCCACAAACGTCAGCATTCTTGTGATACTATACTGTTCGTTGAAGTGAAACGTCTCGGAGAGAGGGGAAGTTGGGAATGACGTAAGCTACGGTTGGTACTTGTTACCTGGATTGGAACGATTTCTGAAACATTTCCTTTCTAGGAAGTTTCACCGTTGTGATCCTCTTGTGATCCTCTTGTGATCATGGGGGGCCAACCACAAGTCGCCACGCTTTGGACATCCATGGCAAGCTTCATACACGGCTTTTCGAAAAAAAAAGGAACCTTGTTGCCGACGCATGAAGCTTTCTACTTTCAGCCCACAGAACCTTCATCGTATCGCTAGGCCTGCCTATTCGAAAAAATTTCCCCCGTTGCTTATCATAAAAAAACGCATCCCCCACCGGTCTCGAAAAAATCAACCCTCTACGCCAGAAGAGTCTCAGTGGCTTCAAGATCATTGAGTACGGTCTAAAACGCATGTTTTTAGCCGAAGGATACCCAGGAAAATAGTTTACTGGACGCCAATTGGCATCACCTCTGCATTGCGCCATGCATAGCGCTTTCACGCAGAGCTATTGGGAAGGTGCAACTTCTAGAAAGGGCTTCCTTCGTGCAGGTAGATGTGCTTGCACGGTCAGAAAGGCTCGGAAGTGTATTTCACTCTGCTTACTAATCATGACGGATATTGATTGGCGCGGAGGCGGGTGTAGCAGCTAAAAAGGCGTGCTAGCACTCGCGCGCATTGCCGGCGTTCAATCACAGGTCGAACTTTCGCCTAGTCAACAAGCCTTCTTCCTCCGGGAACCGTAAGTGGATGCCAGATTCGTCTGGGAGGATAAAACACTGATTTGTACACATCAGAGGCCACATCGCATTCAATGAGCCACTGAATTCCGTGACCCTCACTTCGGAAAGGTCCCGCGCTTCACGACCCCGCGCCTGCCCCTAGGTCAATCGCCCCCTCTTGTGCATGATCACAAACGATGGTGCGTGCCCTGCTAAGAGGCTGCGTGGCCAGAGTGGGCAGCTTCGCCGATCATTCGGTCGGTATGGCGATCTTGGTGTATTGGAGGCAAGCTGTACACTCACTTCCGGACGGAAAGACAAACTTTACACTCATCTCCGGGAAATATCCTTTCAATTTGCGAGGTTATAGTTCTGCAGGTGCAGGCAGTACTGTGCGACTTCCTACGCTTGAAGGGGGGCGGAGCATTCGCTCGGGTGTCACTGCCCTCCAACCCCATTCCCGTGCGCTCTTGATTGGACGCTACTGTAGCTGCAGACCCCTTGACCTCACTCATGGCGGCCTGTACGGTATTTTTCACGAAGCCTTGCGTCTTCGCGCAAAATTGTGCAATGTGGTTTGCTTTATATGGTTTTCGCGCACCACGTAACTGACATTTACAATGTTGAGTTACCTTGAGTAGCGCGTGATTTGCAGAAAAAACTTACCAGTAGCCTTTTTTCAGCACCCTGTGCAACAGTGCTCATTCCTACTGTGGTGAACTTCATGCTGACAATAACTGACCACTCATGGGTTTCTCCACTCTGTCTCACACGTGAAGCTGTTTATCCTGGTTTTCATTCCTATATATTGATGATGCGAATGGTTTGCATAATAATCTCAGGCGCACTGTATCTTCATCTAGTACTACGACTTAAACAGGTAATGTGTATTACATTGGACCTCATCTGTCATATTATGCCTTAACTCTTCGTTGTGTCCCGAGTCAGCAGACGAACAGGAAAACTACATCATTACAAAAGAATAGTAAATTAGTGATCGGAGAAAAACGACGGTATTATACCATTTTCACTTTAAATCGGACACTTTTCAAACCAAATCGGACACTTTTCAAACCAAATCGGACACTTTTCAAACCAAATCGGACACTTTTCAAATCAAATCGGACACACCCCTTACAGTTGAGAACTAGACCACACTAGGTACTGCTGCAAGCCCCGCCCCAACATCCCCACTTCTTAGCGCGGCCATGGTTTTCCAAAATGTTTTATGAATTCTGCTTCTTCGAATTTTTTCACTTTTGCTATTTGACACACATACTTCAACTGAATAGGTTTGGTACCGACACATATATGACTCCGCCCACTTTTCAATGTAGTTACGCAAGTTTTGAATTTTATAACTTTTTTCGACGTAGATCTTTTCACATTGAATCTTCACAAACGAATTTACTCATAGCCATGCATTTGCACACTAGCACACTAAGCCCCGCCCCTCTGACCACGCCCACTTTCGTTTTTCGCGGAATTTTGATTTTTCTTCCGAATTTTCACTTTTTTAGGCTGTAACAAAACAAAGGGCTCCCCACACTAACAGTAGCCCCGCATACTTTTGGAAAATGATGCAGATTGGCGGGCTAGAGTCCGCACTGGCAGATTATGGCCTCTCCCGTCACTCGGAACAAAGTTTTCCTTTTTCCGTAAAAACCAAGGGGGCTGGTCCAGAGAGCGGGGTTTAGTGTGCTAATGTGCAATTGCATTGCTATGAGTAAATTCGTTCTGTGAAGATTCAATGTGAAAAGATCTACGTCGAAAAAAGTTACAAGAATTCGAAACTCGCGTAACTACATTGAAAAGTGTCCGATTTGGTTTGAAAAGTGTCCGTCTTTGGTTTGAAGTGTCCGATTTTGGTTTGAAAAGTGTCCGATTTAAAGTGAAAATGGTATATACAGGGGGGCCAAAAAAAAGACATTTCGACCGAGTCACATATCAGCAAAGTTTTCGCAGCCCAGACAGAGAACGTGGATACGAGTACCAGGGCGGAAGATACCCAAGATGTTCCTCTATAAGCAGGAGCTGGCGCTCGCCCATCACCTTCATGTACACCAAAATATGAAGTCATCTCCAGTCGCAACCTGACTGGTGAAGACCTTCGGAATTCACGTCACCTCTAAACAGCTGTGAAACTTCTTGAATTAAGTCACCCATGGAGAGCTACCTGGAGACCAAGTACTCTTGATCTGCAAGACCCCCAGCGTCGAGCAGCTTCGACAACGTCGCTACGGTCTAGGACATCATCTTCACGGCAGGACGTTGAGTACCTGGTAAAGGTGGAATATCTAAGCAGGTCCCTGAGCTAAACCCACTCAATAACCCGGTCCGGGCGGAGCTCAATAGGGTGGTCTACGGTGGCGGAGAAATCGACTATCTCGCTGATCTCAGGTACCACATCGCGGTTGCGGGCCAGAATCTCTCAATGGCGCTCGTCCAGAAGGCTGTGGCGGAGCATCGTGATAGTATTTGATATGCTCTTTAATATGGTGGTGGAAGTGTCCCATAAAAATTTAAATGAGGTAACTTATAGCGCCTCGAAAGTCAAGGAGGAAAAATGTCTTTTTTTTTTGGCCCCCCCCTGTATACATGTGAAAATGCTTGGGGATAACAAGGGATCGTAGGCCGATTTGAGATTTCAGGATCACTGACAACACTTTCACTAGAACGAAAATCGGGGCTCATTACTGATACATCCCCCTCCTGAGGCGGACACTGCTGGTGTAGGTGTGTTCTCCTTTGGATTGATTTGCAGTTGGATCGGAGGACGTTTCCTACGCGCTCGTTCAGTGGCTGAAGCCACGCCGGTATCATGCGCCGGCAATTGGCCTATGTTCGACTTAGCTTTGTGTCTTAGTGTGGGCGTTTCGAGTCCACACAAGGAAGTAATGGCAGATCAAGTACATTCCTAAGCGACGTCGCATGATCGGGCGCACATCAAAGCTCATCTGGTTGACTTGCCGTTCCCATAGATGATCGTGGACTCGAACATCATAGAGATATTGTTCATGGCGGACTTTGACCACCCTTCTCTCTATCTCAGGTCATCCGAAACAAATGGGACACAGAAAGATAGCTTGGTCTGCTCTGCTTCCTGTCTCTTTTCTGTCCTAGCTCGTCTTCTGAGCCATGCCGGCTGTCCACGGCGAATATAACCATTTTCCTCTGCTACACAATGAGCCAGTGTCATCGACTCTGTTCTGCACGCGCCTTCAGATGAGGCTGTAGAGGTTCTTCGGAAGATGATCTTTACAATGGCTAGATTTTGGTATCAGAGAGATGAGCCGAGCCCTAACTAACGATTATATTTTTTGCTAGTCTCGCATGAGGTCTATTCTTCGACCTACACTTTATTCTTATGATAGTTGGTACATAAGGTTCTTACATTTGTCAGATGTTAGGTTTGATCTGATCTGATCGCGCCAGCAATGATCTTATTTCAGCATCTCGTCAAGCATGAAAAAACGTGTCATCGAGTGGATACTGTACAGCTGCGGAATATCCGCCATTCTGCAGTAACAGTCGGTAAGAACTGTTTACTAGCCACATATTATTGCGATAATCGTGAAACATGGAACGCTGTTTTGAAACAAATTTTTCTAAATGCACATTTTGCTAGTGTAGCGGGGCTTAAATCATGCATGAGCGAAATTGACTTACCCCTGACAAAAAATAGCCGTTGACAACGTCCAGTAAGATCCTCCACCCTTCAACTGATTCAAAGAAAAGAACGAAGACCGTCGAGATTCGATGTGAGAGACTAGACATGACAGAGGAATGGTTATACAAACGAATAACACGGCAGGCACGAGCACGGGCGGGCGTCACTTGCGCTCAGGTGGAGCCATTTGAGCAATTCTACATCTTAACGGCTCTGCGTAATATTTGGCAAGATTCAAAGCGAATACAGGGTTGTCCACTACTGCTTGCTCCACCTTTCTTCAGATACACCTTTCAATCTTGTAAGCCATTGCGAAATGCGCCTACAGTACAGGGGTGAGTGCATAACGGGGGAAATGCATCATAGGAATAAGTATAAAGGGAAGTGGAAAAGAAAATGAAAAGGTAGGTAAAGAGTAAAGGTGAATGCAAAAAAAGAAAGTTAAAAAATGACCATAGGTTTCCAGCAGTTTGAAAGCAGAGGGTCTTCTGTATCTCTACTGTTAGGGCGCATGCAAAACGAAGGCTGAACCACGTCTTTATTCTTCGCTACTTGCGTTCGATTTTTGACTATTTTTTCACCGAATCTATGGTCATTATGAGGTAGAGGGGGCGGGGGGGGGAATCCGATTTGTATGAATACCCAGAAAGGGTTTATAAAGACAAATTGTACGCTCGTCCCTATGGATTCTGGTTCTTACTATGTGCGAATAGAATGGTTCTGCAGCTGCAGTGGCTTGCTAGGTTCTCCGATCAAAATGGCTCGTGAACGGGGCTGGAGGGTAGCGATACCCTCATGGCGTCTCCCGACTGATTATCTGGCAACTAAAGCTTTTGCTGGGGTCATGGCTGAAAGGCGAGAGCACAGTGGAAATAAAGGATAGCACGTGATCATGTGCCATGGGAGAACCTAGCTTCTGTATCTAGTGTTAGCGGCGCGCAAAACAAAAGGCTGAACGACCGTCTTTCTTCGCTACTTGCGTCCGATTTTTGACTATTTTTTTCAGCGAATCTATGGGTCATTATGAGGTAGAGGGGGCGAGGAGAATCCGATTTGTATGAATACCCTGAAGGGTTTACCAAGACTTACTATGTGCGAATAGAATGGTTCTGCAGCTGCAGTGACTTGCTAGGTTCTCCGATCAAAATGGCTCGTGAACGGGGCTGGAGGGTAGCGATACCTTTTCATGGCGTCTCCCGACTGATTATCTGGCAACAGAAGCTTTTGCTGATGTCATGGCTGAAAGGCGAGAGCACAGTGAAATAAAGGATAGCACGTAATTATACATTTGCCATGGTAGAACATTTTTAGGAGAAGTGATTCCGGGGTGGTT
>MU914689.1:0-16133 GCA_036418165.1 Cooperia oncophora
GTCATCCTATCCTGTGCTGAACAAAGACATGATAACAGTCGTCTAAACGGCAATATCCCATCAAAAGCGCAGGCACTGCCACAATCAAATGAAGTACGCAGTTACGCCCTTCCCCCTCTTCTAGCGAGCTCAGTTCAGCGCCGTCACAGAGTCCCCTAGCCACGCCTTCCCATCGCCGTGGTATGATCTGTAGATAGTCACCTTCCAGTCTTTCCTTCAGGGGGATCAGCAGTCGCTAGATTGTTCAAATAACGGGTATCTGCGCAAAACAGCTCAGTAATCCTGCTGGGACACAGCTGGATCAAGTGGAAGTAGTCATAGTGTCTTTGGCAAAGTGGTGCAATATCGGAAGACTCTAGACTTAAGCTTCAGCCTCAGCTTGGCTATGATTGGCCTTTCGGCATCCATGGATCCATTTTTAGGACGCGCCACGCATTTCAGCACAATTCAGAAACACAGTAGCATTTCGAATGCGATCTCGCCTACACATCGGCTTGGAGGGACCAGCCGATGTGATAATGCTGATGCCTTTCAGCAAGGAATATCAAATGAAAGGGGCTGTCTGGAACTCGGTTGGTTCGAGCGGTCCGGTGGCCCTTTCTAGATGGACGTCATGCCCTAGAACTACTCTTATGAATCGATCCTATGAAACCAATCCTATCACAGGGGTTTAGTGAGTGGCTGGGGTTTAACGGAAGTCCGTAAACCTTGAAAGAAACGCTCCTGGGCTCAATAGCAAACGCAAGACGTAAGTGGTTCGAAGTGGATGCGAACCGGTCACATACCGTGCGACTTGCCACTGCAGCACTATTCCTCCATTGGCGTAGTGAATTAGGAAACTAGCTCCTATTGCCAGTGCTCCCGTAAGATCAGAAAATTAGCGGACTATCTGTTCAACGGGTTTCCTCCATAAAACCACCCTTATTAGAGTGAATGGCTTGTTTAGTGGATACGGTAGACGGGGAGACGATCGTGTTCGTCGTGTAGAAAAAGCGACGAGACACGGATCAAGGACGATCACTGAACGAAAACTTGCTGACCACTCAGCTGCTGATGCAGCACGTTCCTGCAATCTGGCCTTACTTCCAAGTGATGACCTTCACGGAGCGCTTGATGTGGCAGAGTTGTCGAAACGAGTAAGTAACCTCCATTCTGTCTTCATTGACGAAATAAAAAGTGAACACAACCAAGGTTCTCGCGCAATTTCGAAGAGTGTTTGAGAGCTGGAGAGACTTAGGAACTGGAGATTGTCTATTGAGCGGAAGGTTTCAGCAACATGCGCGCTGCAATACGGTAAGTAATTTCGCAAAGACTGAAGTAAGGAGTAAGTAATTTCGCAAAGACTGAAGTAAGGAGCACGACATTGAAGTGAAATCGTCGAAGAGATACCATGCCAGCTATGATGGTAGAACATTGATCCCTCAGCAGCAACACCCTCAGGACAAAGATGTTTCTCTGAGAAGGTAAGAAGTATGGTAAGAAAAAGCTGAAAAGCCCAGCAAACCAGCTAGCGCACTGAGTCATTAAATGCCCGGCGCATACTGGCAGAATGAGAATAAAAGGCCAAAGGGCGCAGTTCGGCGACGGGGGGGGGCATTTTGCTTCCCATCGATGTGTCGACCCATCTAGATAGCCTTTTCTTGAGTTGACACGTTTTACCATGGTGGCTAGACGAGCTTGCTCCAGCTTCACAAGAGTTCACAAGTTTCACCAGAGTGAGACTTGTAAACCGGAAGTAGTGAAGCAGTGAAAGTGCAAAATGCCCCTCCCCGTCGCCGAACTGCGCCAGGCCATAGGATGACTTCGCCGTTGATCAGTCCCTGCTTGGGATACGGTACGCGTTATACTTCCATTCAGAATCCTAGTGGCTTGTATTCCGCGAGCTTTCAACCATGTCCATGTCCACCCAGACGAATGACCTATTTGCCTTCCTCTGGAGAGTAGAGATCCTGACTGGCCAGGGCGGGAACCGATCCAGTTCACTTTCGGGCCGCGAGCGTAGTGAACGTGCCACTTGCCACTTCACCACACACGTCTTAAAATGAAGGCATTGGCGTTCAGCTATTGAAGATGCTTATCGGCAGTGCGTGGAAAAAAAGCTCTGGAATAACCCTAAATATGGCCCTAGTTTACAGGGAACAGAGTATGTTTAAAAGAGCCTTCGCTAGTTAACATCACAGCAGCATCAACTGTACAAGCTTTTACCTCCTACTACCTTTCATTACTAGAGTTCTCCTCGTTTCTTGTGATGTTATTCTTACTTAAGTTGACCGTGATAATGGAATGGGCGGAGACATCGCGGTTCGGGCAGAGGGCATCCCACCCAAAAGCTCGTTACGTCTCTGGCACGAACTTTCACCTGGCGAAAGCGACTTGCCCTGGGTCAGCTGCGGAACTACCTACCTTATGCAAGGAAGAACGTCTACCTATACACCTATAGTACACCGTGCCCTTAACAGTCTCAGTGTGTTTCAATTGGGGTGATTACAGTTCGTCGAAATTGTCTGAGACCTCTTCAAATAACCCCGAGGATGCCGACAACAAAGGTCAGAACGAAGGCCAACTATAGGAGCTTGGGGCATGCAAACGAAACTGACCAAGGAGGACTTCAGCTTTGACGAACGGTGGATATTTGCGTAGCATAACGCTTGGGATTGTGGACGGGGGGGAGGGGTGGGAGGCAAGCTAGCGCCTTCTGATGCAGAGAAAGGAAATAAGAAAATTAAAATAAACAGGACATATGGTCGGCAGCCAGGTGATCGCGTCTCCGCCACGAAGAAATAGATCAGAATATGGCAAAATCGGAACTACATAAGACAGAACGACTACTTGTACACCATGCCCCAATAAAGCTCTCAGCGCGGTTGAAATTTTTCTTCTCGATTTCTAAGCTCGAAGAAATCGGCCCTGCCCTAAGTGGCACGCAGGGACCGATCCATGGAGCCTTTGTAAGAAAATTCGGAATACAGGGTTTATCCAGCTCCAGATTGAGGCTCAGCTAAGAAAAAATTCGAAATCTCCGAGCTAATCGCTTTTAAACCATCGTCATCTACCGCAACCACCCGGTCCCGAAACGACTAAGGTCCTGAGGACTAGGAACCCATTGAATTGCCCCAGCTACGTTTAGGCCCCATCATCTTCTCGACCCGCCCCGCCCTCTCGACCTTCAGCAGCAGTCTAGGTAATCCGGTAAAATCCGGTAGATGCAGCTGGTGGGCGAAAAGTTCGCTCCAGTCATCATCAATTCACATGTCACCTCTATTTTGACATTGTCTAATGACACCATGGGACAATCACTGATTAGCACTTTTGAACCAAGTGATCTGAAACCATGTTTCGCGGACCCGGCATTGATAACGGGTCTAAATGTTTTCTTTTGTTACATGCGGGGTCCGGAAGTTGCAGCCTAGAAATAGCAAATCATTATTGCAACGCGCTCGCCACCTGCCGCGTGCATGTGTTGAGCACTGGGTCTCCGGAGAGGTCGGTATGGGCAGAATGTAGCGGGCATGGTCAGATGCATACTCAACAAGGTTTAGATTTCGTTGACGAGCAGTTTCATAGAAATTTATAGTTAAGCACTAGACTATATGGTAGGGAGACAGAGAGTATGGGAAAAAACGATAGTGGAATTCTAAGTCGATGGAAAAAAGAATTAGTACGAGGCAAAATGAAACAAACTTGTACTTAGTCTAGTCGTAAAGAGTACCGGCGTTCTTGCTAGCGCAATGTTTCCACGGTAGCTGAGCACGAAATAAAAAAGTCAATAAACGAATAAATAAGGGTAGGCGATTTTGAAAAAAAGGACGATTCTGGAAAATCATCACCGACCAGCTCAAAAAACGCTGCCTACGACAACACACTTGAACGCGTTCTGAGGACTTCTGGTGACCAGCTTACTTATTATCACCATTAAGAAGACTTTCATTCTGGTTCCTGAATGTTAAGCAATCATCACAGTTGTGACCACAAAACCGGAGTAGCCTGCTTTGCAGCTTTGTTACTGTAATCTTTCGGCTCAAAGGGGCCTGACGTTTCAGGAAGAAGACGGCTGCGGCAATCGAGCACAACATGGCTTGACTCTCGGGTAATATGTTGGCAAAATCATATCAGTGCGCTGCTAACAGGGATTACTTTCAGGTTATGTGAAATGGCGCGGCATCAATATGGCCTCCCTTAGAGGAAAGCTTCACTGCGACTCCCTCTTCCCCATTCCACCACTAGATTCCTGCAAGAATTGTCCTTCACCAAAAAAAAAAACTCCAATTTGTTGCCAGGACACATTATTGGTTGGGGATTTTGGTCGAGTCCGTACGACCCCTCTTTCATCGGGGGATTGGTACGGTGCCCCGCTAAGAAGTGGCTTGATACGACTTGCCGCCTATGAATAACGACCCAATACCCCTCCATCCTGCTCAATCCTTTCCTAGATTTTCCCAGCTTCCCGCCACTTTTTTCGGAATCTGAATTTCCCGGAAATTCTCCTACTTTTACCAAGATATTGGACTGTCTGAAGGGAGAGCATAAAGGGATGCTTGAAAAGGGAAAAACTAAAAATTCTCCATCACCAATTACTTACAATCCCTTGATGGATTCACACAATGATGATATGATGAAGGGAATGCTGACTGACGGCCTCATTGGTCATGCAAATGTAAGTCGCAGAGAGTTCCCCGTTTGGGACTGTTTGAAAGAAATGTCAGCTACAAGTTGCGCTTGTCTACTGCTTTCACTACACAGTATATCGTTGAGAGAAAAGCTGACTAGAACTTTTTGAACTAAGAGAAAAAGGGAAATAAAAACAATTCCATTGCAATGTTTGAAGTTTAAGCTGAATTAACGATTGCGAGTCAAGTGAGGGAGTAGCGCGTCCGCTCATTATCCCTATAAGTGTTGAAGATGACTCGCCTACAAACCTCTTCTTTCTTCTAAGCCAAGTCTGGGTGGGACTCGATCCCTATTTAGTTATTGTATTTTACCAAAGTTTGTGCTAGGTAAGATTGTGGCTCGCTTTGATTTGTTACAACTTAAGTGATGTAAGGCGCACTTTTGCGTGCATTGAATAAATAAATAAATAAATAAATAAATAAATTTATTCTACTGAATAAGAAGAACCTTCTAGGTATTCCACAGCCAAATCTTTGCAGCCCTCAGTCAGCTTGAATTTTGAGCAGCCCTCAGTCAGCTTAAATTCTGAGTTCCTCCTTCCGACCTGCTATTACATCTCCACCAAATTCAACACAATTTTTGACCTAGCATTTGAAGGTTGGGTAAGTAGGGGGGTCATCAAGAGAACTCCAGCCGCAACGCCATTATAATGAAGCGGAACCATCCCCTTTGCACAAACTTTCTTCCATCCCCTCTCGGGCAAAAATTCTCATCCGTACACACACCGTTTGGCACAGGAAGCCCTTTCAACGTCCTCTGGCCCTAAGCCGATTTGGTTGACCACAGCAGGCTTCATTCCATCCCCCATTGCATCCCTATCCTGTCGTTTTTCATTGCGTTGGTTTACAGCGGTTGTTCATCGTCCGATGTCGATTTTGGTCTATTGTGGTGCGATGGCGGCGGCGACAATTCATCACGGTACAGTGGCTGGTGAACGTGTGCCGCGCGACGGCATGCGAATTAACCGCGAAGGGACAGATGGAAAGAGCAGCTGCTGGCCGACGACACGACCTACGTGCACGCCGATGAAGGGCCGATGCATGCTGAGAGGCGCAGGCAAACGCAAGCCACAAAACGAGCCTCGACAATTACCACAAGGAAGGACGTTAAAAGAAAGCAGTCAGAAATAGCACCGTTGAAGATTACTGCGCGCTTCTCATGGTTACGGTAGTAGTGGACTAATCAGGGTTGCATCGATGTGAAGTACATGGAGAGTCGTACTTTCCCGCTGGGGGGGGGGGGTCATATGTGCCTTTGAGAGAAATTCGCCGCGTTGGGAAGAAATTTTCCCCGGTTGTTGACTTTTCGCGGTTTTTCCCGTTCACACTGGCTAAATACCCGACGGAATATTTCTGGGTGAAAAACTGGTAGGAAGCTGGGAACTTGTAGGAAAGTGGTAGTTAGTTGTTGAGGAAAAGGGGGGGGGTCGTACTGACACCACAATTTCACGAATCACGATGCTGTACCCTGACTGTAATAGGCCCCACTTCTCACAGATGACAATCTTATCCAACTGTGTTCACAAGTTGAGCTTTCCAGGATTACAGTAGGTTGGCAAAAGTTCCTCAACACTTTGACGACCGCCGGTCTGCGAGCACATCCGCATTATTACGTCTTTTTTCATAGATTATCATCAATTTCATCAGTTTTTTCACTTTTTCATGAGATACGTTATTTCGTAGCCAGAAACCTGTTCTACTAACTCAAGAACATGAAGTGGATGTCAAATAGACCGTATGAAACAGCGCAAAGAGCAAAATATGTGACACACCATGTGTGTCACGCGGTCCGGAACGTCTTGATTGTAAGAAGGTATTTCGCACGTTTTCAAACTCTAACAGCACAGTTCCTTGAGCATTTAAAAGCGCCGTAGAACGCCATTCACTTAGCAAATGAGGTCACAGTTGGGCGAACGAAACAGCGCGACAAATAAAAAAACAAGAAAAAAACAATACAGAGTAAACATAAATTATCGGGCAAAGTTCCATTGTTACTCACCATACATCTTTCCTTCATCGCTGATAATGATTTTCCGTCGTCCACATGGCGGATAAATGGCTAGAGCTTCTTGGAAGGCCTAAAATTACAAAATGACCCATATACAGTAATCAGTGGACAACTGGCTACCGTACCTGATCGATATCGACGCTCCAAACGCCTTCGGCATCACCGGCGGTCAAATCGGAGCCAGCGCTCGACGATGATTGTGTCGGTTCGGGTTGGGTGCCAGCAGGATCGCCAGCCGGTGGGGATAACTGAAATTTGGAATATCAGGATAAAATACAACACTTGTATTACATTATTTTTAGAAAAAGTGAACAGAAGCAGGGCTTTTAGTGAGGCAGAAAAACATAACCATCCACTAAACTAGTGACAGAACGTTTGAAGACAAGACAAAGATGGCAAAGATAGCTGAGGGAGGCCACGACATGTCTGCTTGTCTGCGCCCTCTCGCCGAGTAACTAAGTGACGCGCTCAAACATGCATGCCAAGACAGTATGAAACGGACAAGTGGTAAAGCTCGCGCTCTTCCTCGCCCTACAACCTACTCTTGGAATGGTACTTCGAAAATTACCGTAATCATTTGGCCACCGTTCAGTTGCGTGGCACCTTGCCAAGGTTCCTTCTTGAAGGTGTCATAGGTGGGTGTGAGCCTAGGTGTCATAGGTGTGAGCCTGGAAAAAAACATTTTTCAATTTTAACAAAGTTAAGACTTCTAATTCAACAAGAAAAATATCAACACTGGAACTGTATTCCGTTCTATTGCACCGGTTTCCATTTTTCGAAAAAAGAAAGACAATTTTACATTTTTCTGACAAAGTCTAATTGCCCGACAATCTGAAGCAAAGCGCAACCCATTTAGAACAGCTGTTCAGATTCTCAAGCCGGATTAAATCAGATGATTTTCGGATTGTCGATTTAGTGAGAATGTAGTCAGGCCCAGAAGCTCTCAAAAACTTGATTTACAACACGAGGAAGCTACCAACTGACAGTTGGCGGACGAAGAATTTTTCCAGAGAGCAGCTCCCTGGTGGGACCCACTAAAGGTATTTAGCCATACAAAAGTGTTTTCATGTTTTTGGATATGTAATCCTACGTCAAACAAAGTTCTTCACCAAGTTTTGCTTACCCCTGGAGGGTTGTATGCGAAGCGGGTGGCTCCAACTCTAGTCGATGCCTGGATCTCTATGTCCATATAAGATATTGTGATATATTTTACATCCTTGATCGCTGCAGATGCAGGGACGCATCAGCGAGGAAGGAGCTGAGTTTGGCGAGGCGGCAGCCTTCCACCGGTTGTTGTCGCTTTACCCTCTTTATCAGTGGGGAAGAACGGACCGGCGCTGCGCCAAACTCAGTTCTCCTGACATGCTCCACCACTCGGGGGCGCAACCAAGACATATTACCTTACCCTCCAGCTCCACATTATATAGACGCATGCATTATCGCGAAATCGATACAAACAATTTGGTTCGCGGTAATGCAGCGATTTGGACCCTTTTTACGAGCCTCAGGAAGCGATCTTGGATTTTGGACGTTCAAGGGAGGGCAGTTCGAATTAGAGTTTGGCTTCTGTGCAGACCAAACAACACCGAGTCCGTTCATTGGCAGCAGGCTTGTCTGGGAGGATGAAAAATACTGTCTCCATTGCCTGGCCCCACAAGTCATTGAATAGCCATAGAGCACCTAGTAAGCCGTCGTGATTCTCAGTGAAAGTCGGATTTTAGGCGCACTCCGAAAAGAGTTTGATCAGCGGTGAAACTTCTGTCCTTCTGTTATCTTACATTAGTGATTTGCGAGAGTAAGCTGAGAGCTAAGTCCCGGTCCAGTGTATTTTGCCCTCCCAGACAAATCTGGTGCCCACCATATGAACCCTAGGGGATGGAGGGCTCCATTAACTCAAGCGGGAGTGGGTCCGGGATATACCACCACGACTGTGCTCCCTCTAACCAGCTCACTAGCGACACCGTTCCCGTTTTGATTCTGTCCCACCTATACTACTGTGTTACTAGATACAGTTTTCAATGCGGCAAAGGTGGTGTGGCAGGGGGAGTGGAGAGAGAGGGGAGGTGCTTACAACCAGTGCCGATGCGGAGCGTCCATATCCCGAATTGGTTTCTTACCCCCACCCCCCCCCCCATACCAACGAAGCCTTTCTACATTCCGCGGAAAGCAAATTTTTAGCAGATTGATCTGGGAGATAAGAACACTTACTTGTACATTGGCCGGCCCTGCAAGCCATTGCACAGGCCACATTGCCAGTTCAATAAGCCACTTTACGATTTTTGACTAGAAGTAGAATTGGCGTGACGCACCCCAAAAACGCGACGATCAGCGGCAGAAGACTTTAATTCTCCTACTTTTTAGTATTTACCGAGCAAGGGCGCACTTTACGGCCATTGCAGGCTATCTTGTACACTTTGATGTTGATTGTGTTCACTCATAATACGGCTGTTCAGCTCAACCCCCATACCTCACAGGATTTTACAAATAAGGCTCAAGAAGCTTAACGACGCTTATCCTAGGGGCCGTTAAAAATATTCAAAAATTTCGTCATTTCTTAAAAATCGTCGTTTCTCAAAATCCTAAAAATATCTATCATAATAACAGATATAGATTAGTTGTTGGAGCATGATGGCCCGACGGTGTTGCCATATTTGACCCCACGGTAAGCAATTAATAATCGAATACCATACCGATCGTTGGGCTCAATTTTCGTGGTCGTCGGCGTCGTCTGTTTGACGATGTCGGCCGTTTCGTTCATCTGAAACAAAACGATATTCAGCTTCATTTTCATCAAGCTTCGCTATATTTCTGCTCTTCGACCTCTGCACCTGCCACTACTACAGCTTTAGTTCGCGCCTGGTTGATTGCTTGTGTTTGAGCAGCTGTGACCACATTCCCCCCCCCATACGTATGCGTCTTTTCGCGTCAAGAACCTTTTTGAGCGGGTGTGTGCGTTTCGTCCGGCTGTCCCAGTGGGCCCGTCTGCGGAAACTCAAGAGATCTTCGCGGAATGGAGAGCGAAACGACTAACGGATATCTAAAATTGCAATCAGAACGGTTGCCGTCCGTTGTCCGATTCAGCGCCATCGTTGCAAAACATCGCTCTCTGTGGAGAGAAAAGAAATGACGAAGACGTAGAGTGACAGACAACAAATCAGAGAGCATGACGAATTCAAGAGACGCAGGGCTGTTATCAGATTGCGACCTGATAAGGCCTTGACGTGTTCGCAACGGCGTCGCGCGCGACGTCGAGATTGTCGCATGGTGCGATGGCGTTCTCGTTCGTCGCGAAGGACACATTTCAAGAGTGCAGAATGATTGTGGAAACGATTTCACGAGATAGAAAGAACTGAGCTGGTTTCTCGACGGCAAAGGTCATTAGGTTTATCGGATTAAGCACAAAGACAAATGAAGGAAATTAACTCTGAAAAAAGGCAACTAGAAAAAATTCAAAATAATTATTACAGAATAAACGAGGTACTGGTGAACTGGTAGGAGACAGACGCTGGAAAAAGAAAATCTACTTGGAGAGAGAACAGTCTAAGAGTAAAACCACAGGGCACAAAATATCATCTTATTTACTAGAAAATCAGGTTGTTTAGTTTTTTACCGTTTATTTATTTGTTTATGTAGTTTATTTATTTGTTTATTTAATCTATTTAGCATGTTTCACCACCTTTTTTCTTCTGAAGCAGTTTTTAGGTGACTACACACTTATTTCCGGAGGTATGTGAGTTAAATGTCTTCATAAGAAAAACGGCAAATGCTTATGGGTGATGGGATTACGGTAGAGATGAGTCAAGGCATTTATCACTAAGAATCAACACCAGAAATGGATAACTGATAAGTAAAAGTTAAAAAAAGTGCTGAGAATTATCTCGCGTGAGCACATATAATGAAGAAAAAAAATGGTGAAAAGAATACTCCAAAAAATGGAAGACATCGAGTAAAAAAAACGCTTGTTCAGCTCTCGTTCAGAAACCTCTTTTCCAGTAGACATAAGCCTAGGGGACACGAAAGCAGACCTTTCCTTTGCCCACGTGGGAGGTGACCGTTTCGACGACCAACAAGGGTAATCGACCTCCCCGAACTACTCCAAGATATTTCTTTATTTTCCTGATTTATGACCAAATCTTTCTGGACCCTCTCTTCTGGACCATTTGACGTTCCACCATTTTCTGGACCATTTACTGCTGTCAGGTTAAAAGGGGGGAGAGCGAGTGAATGAAGCTCTCGGAGCTGATCAAATGCTTTCTAAGATGTGCCACGCGCTCTCCTTCCATTCAAAACCCGCAGCAGCATTTTGGATGCCGTTCGACCCTTACAATGAGTTGCGGTGGCCAGGCAAGTCGGCACAAGCTAGCCAGTCCAGAAGGGGTGGGGGTTTGATTGTTCCAGGCGGGAGCCGATCATAGATCCCCTACACTGTAGGCATTGTTGTGACACCATCTCTTCCTTTGTGAGCTCATGGTTTGAAAACAATTAATTTTTCAAAATCTCTCCTTCTTCCGCATTCGTTTTTTTTTCTAATTCGGTCTGAAATTTCAGAGTATCAAGAGGTTTCAAATTTTGCTAGGGTTAGAGCTGCGAACGGAGCCTTCCACTAGAACTTTTGCCTTTCTCTGTACTCTTCGAAACCCATGAACAAGGTAAGGAAGATCCGGCAAGGCCCAAGTTGTTGGCAAGTTCTAACCACAGCACCTCTCAAACCACGAAATATCCTGTGCTTTCATGTAAAGAGCCCCGAGCATGCAATCACACAAAACAGTTTCGTGCAAATGTCGAATGTACGGCGCACTCCAAAAGCTCTGATTTGGCACTGATCTTCAAACCGTTACTAGAATCACAGAAATTGGCTCTTATAATCCCTCATGGAATTCAAAACACAGACAATGTTTTGCAGGATATGAAAGTACTGTTCAACATTACGATGTCATACAGTAGTCCAGGTTCAGGAATTGTAGAAATTACCCCCTCACAGTACAGGTGACGCATCGAATTCGACAACGGCTAGGTTAAACCAATAGAGTTACTCTGCGCTCTCGCAAATCTTCAGCCTCTCTCTGTGAACGTCGTGGCAACTGACATAAGAAAACACACACACTCACATGCAAACACACCCGTCTTGTCTCCTAATCAATCAATAAGCACAAATATTGATTGGTGTCAGATCGACACTGATAGCACCCGTATCAGTTCAGAAGCATCAAAACACACTCACGGCGCAGTTATCTGAGTGAATCAGCCGAGACATTTCGCCACGTCAAGAACATACGATGACAAATCAACGACAATTCGATACAGCACGAATCGATAGATGGATTGACAACGAATTCTGGCCCGGGAATGGGAGATCGGGCAGAGTTGGCAGAATCAGAAAATTTTTATTAAATTAGGGTAGAAGAGGGCTCAGTTCAGGGTGATGCACTCGGACCCAGCACATTCACTCTTGGAACTCGAGTTGCGCTGGTAATCCACTTGCACTCTCTTTGTAGTCTTTCGATAGCCCTTGGAATATCGGTACGTCTCATGACTGTAGCTGCAAAGAAGGCAGAGGTGGTGCAACGGCAAGCGTGCAAGCGGTCCGAGGGTAGCCCGGATCGGCTCCCACAGAGATCAGCCAAGCCTTCTACTCTCCGGGTACGGCAAATTGATACCAGATTCATTTATGAGAAAAGAAATACTAACAACTTGTATGGGGCTGGTCCCGTAAGTCATAGTAGGCCATGTCCCATTCAATAAGGAGCTGCGATTCTGAAAGGACATAAGGCGAGCCACATCCCGATAGAACGATTAACGGCTGAAGCTCATTCTTTCTTTGACCTCAGACAGATTCTGGGCGAAATTGCGCTGGTAAAGAGCTCGCGTGGAATTCTATGCCATAGCGCCTGCATGTATTTACCTTAGAAAAAGCGTGATCAAGAGATTCTGGTAAGTTCACGAAAGATTACCAAGAAGTATTGCGGGGAATCAATCACACTCCTAGGAGAGAGGTGCCGACTCAACACCCCCCCCCCCTCTAGGCCACTGAAACGGTCATGACCTATCAGCTGGTCCCTTAGACGTCCAATTTTCCCTGCAAGACAAGACCTTTGCCTCAGCAGGGAAAATTTTTGGAAAATACGACGACGAGCAAATATAACCCCCAGAGCAAGTTTCCCAACGCTGTGAATAGCGCCCGTGGAACAGCAGAAATCAACGATCAATGAACTTTCTCACGCCAAACGCGACCTCCCCTCCGTGCACCGACCGAATACGACCCCCCCCCTCCGCTGGTTATTCCCCAGCGTACGAAATGCCTTGGTCTGTATTCCTAACAGCACAGCTATCCCTGTTCCAGGTTTGCGGAGCTTTGATAGAACGTCCTCAAGAAATGTACACGAATAGCTTACCGATAAGGTGGTAATAGGTCAATGAGGGGGAAGTGGTGTAGTGACCAGCGGCGCAGCTTCCCAGTGCATGGCAAGGGGTGAAACCCTGGGTCAGCGACAGCACCAGCCAACCAAGAGCTTCATCCTCGTGCGGTCCAAAAATTGGTACCATTGGTCCTTCAATACTATTCTGAATGGAGCTGGAACGCGTGGCGCATCCCCAAGTGATCTGACCGATGCCGAACGCTTTATCAAAGGTTTAGACAAAAGTCTACAGAGGCTCTACTAACGGCAGATTCTACCTCATCAGATCGTGGCCCGCTAGATCCCACTGAATTCTGTGATCAAAGACGTGGGATTCACCCAAGTGGGCTAGTCTATGTCGAAAGTGAGTGTCCTTAATTTCTGACAAACTTGCGAACGACAGCGACGGTAGTGACCAGTGATCAATTATCGATTAGTAGATGGACAAAACAAGTTGTATGCGAGTATTAGCAACTATATGCAGAGATCATTATGTGTGTATGTGAGTGTGGAACCGGTACAGTTAGTGTCAGTGTGTCGTATTGTTTTGTGATGCCATTGTCGGCACCATCGTAGCAACATACACAAAGACGATATGAATTGACAAAAAGCTGCCGTCACACTGACATATAGCGGTCCTACCACGAAAACTGGAACAAGCCCCCATTTTACATAGAATAGTGTCGTTCGAAAAAAAATCACATTCGGTATCATAATGAATGGTTTAGCGACCGAAATAAATCCGATTTCTATTGGAAAACCTAGGTAATAACCTGGCGAGTGCCTTTTTTCCGAGCTACTCGATGTATCATAAAGTGCGCTTGTACCGGTTACTCGAGAATCGAACTATCGATCGAACGAGTCACCAGCTTATTCAGAGAGTTTTGGAAGACCTGACTTACCCCTTCCCCGCTAAAAAATGGACAATTCAGGAAGCGCCTGCAAGGCAAACCTTATTCGGACCAGGAACTTGTGAAGATCGATTTTCCATCGATCAGGGTCGGAAATTCCGAGGAAAAACCAGAAATGTTGTTAGTAGATGTATCAAGCAGTCGATCAATAAATCAATTAATCGACAGGCTTAGAAGGCTTGAAAACAGAGCGACCAGAGATTAACAGGGAACTGGATTACGGTCACAAATCCGCCATCCGTGACTCACCAAACCCACCCTCGCGACATCCAAAGCAGAGGTTCACGTCGTTGGAAATTTGACTCTTTTGTGTAATTGCAGACTTTTCACGGCGAAAAAACAGCGAACAGTTGTGGCAAACGGAGCCCATAAGGACACAGCTAGGACTGGATTGGCCCCTATTAGAACCGGCCAGCTTTTTCTAGGACAATCTGCCGACAGCCGATTACCCCGCCGAAGATAATCCCCAGAGGTTAGCCCTCTGTCTCCATCTAATCTCCAGTTTTCTTGGCACCGGGTGAGCAGCCTGATCAGTGAACCATGGGTTCTTATCAAGGTCCACAGATCATGCAGCAATCATGGAGCCGACTATCATCCCATGGACAGCTACCTACAAGGGGTTCTGGCGTAGGAAAGGACTTTTCGGCGCAGTTCGGCTTGGTGGGGGCAGGCTAGTCTGCAAGCTTGCAGAGACCACCTTGTGAACCTGTAACTTCCTAACTTAAGTGGTTCACCACTACCACTTCGTAACTTCGCAAGGGTTTACTGCTATTGAGGAATAGCAAGAAGAACTAGGGAAAGTGCAAAATGCCCCCTCTAAGTTGAACAGTGCCGGATTTTTCTCCATGCAGGTCATGTCAGACTGGCTAGGGGTGCAGTTAAGGGACCCCAAGGGCAATAAATGTCATTGATATGGACATGGGAACATCCGTCCAAGAAAAGGGGAGAAACTCCGGAGCGGGGTCAACCAAGTTCTCCAGGGAGAAAGGATTACCGGTTCCAGTTTGGCCCAAGGAATCCCTTAAAGGAGTGCCTCTAGCAGGTTTGTCCCGCTATCGATCTATCGAACGCAAGACCAAATACCGGCTGAGAGCTATCGCAACTTAAAGAGCCTCGTACCCATTAGCGAACCCCATTGATGAGTCCCACTAGATGATGACATTAGTCCACTATCGATCAACCGATCTTTCTTCTCAAATGAAACCGGCTTGTTCAGAAGGCCAGATCTAGGCGATCGATAATCGAGCGGAAAGTGGGCGAAAAGGCGACTGACTTTCACCCGGCACGAAAATTGATGAAAACCCCCTTGTCAGTTCATTTTTCGTACTTTCATTCTTGTTGGCGGTCGGGTGTGTGTGCAGGCAGTTCTCCTCTATTACACAGCCCAGCCACGTCTTTGACACCGTCTATCAACCCGACAATGAAAACACCTCTCTCACCGGCGCTCTCTCTCTGAATTGTCGGGCTCGAGTCGTGTAACGACGACGACATGAGCGAGAGAGAGAGTATACCGTTCCAAATGAACTTTTAAAGGACATGTGATCAAGTGGATTACGGTAGCAGGAGGTGAAGTCACCACCGGTAGTGCACTTCCGTCAATTCCTCTTCACAATTTCATAAGAACGGACACACCTTACAGAGCACATCATGCATTAGCATTTAGTGTCGTATGTCTCTCTTCCAAATCGCGGAACAGGTTTCTGGTCGGCAAACGAGTGTGTCTGCAAAGGGGGTCTGCATGCGGAAGCGTCTGTCCATCAACCAAAATCACACATATTAACCGTTGAAACCGGTAGGCTCATCCATTACTCTGACCAGAAGAGGGAGGTGCTGTTTAATAAGCTTCGAAAATCAGTGAAAATTGTTCAAAGCCTGGTGTAAAAGCATTCAAATCCATTGTTCGCCAAATGAGTCATATTAACCTGGTAATCCTACCCATCCGGTTACGGGGCTGTTGTCAACCAGACGTGCTCTCGCTGCGAGGGTCCACGAGGCATCTACCAGTCCAGTAGTTGAAGGGAGAAGGTAAAGGAGGAGGGATCAGAGAAGGAAGGAAGGAAAAGAAGGAGGGAGGAAGAAAAAAGGAAAGAGAGGAGAGGCTTCTCGGTTGACAAGTGCCCTGAGACGTACCCATCCTGCTAGGGGGGGGGAA
>MU914692.1:2259-20203 GCA_036418165.1 Cooperia oncophora
GGCTAGCTCCAGCTCCACAACTGTTCACAAGATTCAACAGAGTGAGGCTTGTAAAGTGGAAAGTAGTGAAGCAGTGAAAGTTCAAAATGCAGCTCCCCCCCCCCCGTCGCCGAGCTGAGCCCTAACTGTATAATCTGCAACCAACGGTGACTTTTTTGTTCTCATAATTCAGGGGGATCACGTGGAGACGTCCGAGACGAGGCGATCGGCATCCACCCTTCCTACGATGGGGGGATATCGACCCACTACCCCAGTAAGGAGTGCAACTCAACAGTACGGTGGATCACCTGCAACAGTGCCACGATGGGATTCAAGCAGGAGCAACGACTTGTTTTCTCAGCAGAGTAACGACTTTATGTCGTCAGGAGGACGACAACTTGAACAGATGAACGTGGTTTTCCTCCAGGCGAACGACGAGGTCAAGCGTGCCATCCTACCTCCAGAGGTCAGTTGTGTTCCTGTTTACGAATTTGCTCCCACGAAATGCTACAGACTTTCATAACAGATGACAAGAGCTCGAACTCCGATCCTGATCCCCTATCGAATTTCAGGTACACAGCCTTGACCAGGTGAAAATGGCGTTTGTGCGAGCGTTTCCGAACATTTCGCGTCACTACATCGAGCAGCCATCTGTCAAGATCTACATCCAGGAACCATCAAAGGGACAGCTGTTTTATGAACTCGACGATCCCAGGCATGTCTTTCTGCTGCACTTACTGACACTTTGGGATGCGTTTACGAGCGCTGTGCAACTGGCTATGAGCACAGGGTCCATTTGATGTGTTTGACATCCATTACCTGGAGCTAAAGCTCTGAGGGTTTTCGAGACGTCCAGGGAGTAGATTCCCACTCGGCAACTTGTTGTCTTCTGTGCAGTCAATTGGGAAGTGATGAAACCGAATACGTTCCTTCATCCGTACGATTCTCAATGTCAACAAGGTGATCATATTGTCGTCAGTGAAAAGCACCTGTTTCTCAGGAAATTGTTTGGCTTCAGAGAAGGGAAAGAACGCTTTTTCGGTCAGTGGCTGTTGTTGATGCGTGAAAGTACTCAAAGCCCTTCTTGTGGGGGGGGGGAGGTACGAAGCATCTGATGAGAAGGTTTTTCTTGAATGTCATCATGAAGGATAAAGGATAAAATCTTCGACGTTGATCAATCCCTTTTTGGGATGCGGCACGCATTCTACTTCCATTCAGAATCGTAGTGGCCCACTGAATGCGGTGTGGCCCATACAAGGTTTGCGGGGCCAGCCTAGGTACGAGTCAGTGTTCTTGTCCTCCCAGATAAACGTAGTACCAATTAGCCGTCCCTGGAACTGGGGGCTTGGTTGGCCTGGGCGAGGTCCGCACAGGATTTGATTTCCGTACCGTGCGCGTGGTAAGCGTGCCACTTGCCTACCTAAAGTCTGCTTCATAAGTCATTAGATGTTAATTTGAAGGCAGTGGGCACGATAAGTTGGTTTCCTGCAGGAAATGGAATTGGGGTAAAGTTTGTGATATCGCAGTCAGATCCAACAAAGATTGAATGAGCCCGGACTAGTCTTTCACCGTCGCGCAGACGACTGCGCTCTCTTTCAATGGGGCTATGGCAAATTTCGAATTTACATAACATTGTTCAGTGTTGGCGTTTTCACCCTCACCCTTTACACTTTGTACTCATGGACACGCGTTTAGATAATGGCACACTCGCTTCGTCTCTGCCTCACCCCATTTTTGGGGCATTGTAATTCTTCATTTTTCAAATCATTTTTCACCTGTAAATGCTGCATTGCAAAGCTTCACAGACTCGAAAACTTTCGCCCACTTTGCGCAAGCTCCGCCCGTTTTTGTTGGGTGTCCCGTATTGGCAAGCTAGAGTTTCATTCGTTTCTTGGAATAATCAAAGTTGTGGCGTGAAATAGTGCCGGTGTCGAAGACCAATGCTAATACGTGATTAGAGGGCCAAGTAAGTTAGGTATGCAAGGTAACATCGGTTCTTGTGGAAGAGGAATACGCCAGGTCCATAAGCGATTCATTACAATGAAGAGTTCCGAATAGACTCCAAGGCGACATCGCTAGAGAAAATTCCCGAGAATATTGGTGTAGTAATAACTAGGCGGAAACTTCGCCGATTTGTATCCAAAACATCTCACAAAACAGCGTTCCTCGCTTATTCCTGTTGAACATTCAAAGGGGTTCATATCAGTGATGAGGCTTACGAATGAATGAAATAAAAAACCCACCCATAGAATCACACCGTAGCTCAATGAGGTGCTGCTGGCTCAATATTGTCGCCCAAAAGTAGAAAGTAGACAGTGCTGTTACCTAGCACTTCAGACCTTTTCCTCGCATGAAGTGTGCAGGTTTGCAAGCGACCAGGATGTCTGCCCAAGTGACGTGGAAATGGCGCCGGGAGCTTGTGACGTAGTGTATCTCCACCCTAGGAGCAGGGTTCCAGCCCACTCTAATAACTCGCTACTAATTGATAAGGCAGGATAAGCCGGAAAATGGCAAAAGCCGTTTATGCTGAAAAACTATACAAAGCAAGCAAGCAAGTAATAGGTGACAGAAATCAGGGAAGTCAGGCAAACACGTGAACATGCTTCGATGTGCTCACAGAAAGCTCGGAACTGAAAGCGTCTCAGTCGAGGCATCTTCCCCTTTTCTTCTTTTCTTCTCATCGTACGTTTCATTCAACCCTAAGTTTCACATTTGTACGCCATTATCCTAATTTTGCCATTGCCCCTGTGCATTCAAAAGCATAAGTCACAGCCGGTCGCTCGCAGTGAAGCCACAGCCCCGCTCACTATCCACGAAGACTCCCAACTTTCATTCCTAAAGGCTTACTATGGTGCGTTTGGGCCGCTACCAGCTTCATTTTCAAATGCTGAGTGAGAGAGGTGATATGGAGAAAGAGCTGACACCAGCAAGTGAGAAGCTGTCCGATCAAGCTCTTTCTTTCTTTTATGCACATACAAGCGCGATCAGCATGGGGCTCTGGCTGGGGCTTTTCGGGCGGACTTCGCGTTTTGCTTCACTTTTGTGCCATTTGCCATCTTGTCATTTGTATTTGAGCCGCACTACTCACAATTTTCGAAAGCGGGGAGTGCCTTTAGGCTCTGAGGCTGTGTTACTGTCATGTAAGGTCTTGCTGAAGCCGCTCCAGAGGACCTTTTGCGGTAGACAACTTCACATGCCGCTAGCTCAGGCAACTGCTCCGGTATTTGTCGTGCTTGAGCCTACAAGCGGCGGTTTTCGACGTAGGGGTCAGGGTAGCAGAAATCGCTTGAGTTGGTCAGCATCTCCTCGTCCTGATTAATTCGCGAGGACTCTATACCTGCTCGAGCAAGAGGCAGATTCGAAGAAATTTTCGAATCGTTAGCTGGATTGTTCTTTCGAATACTGCCTTTTTCTTCTTGCTTCTTTTTATGTTGCCCTGATAGTATACGTTTTGTGGCTCATGTTGCTGTCGACGAGGACCACGGCACCTCGCAGAAAAGACTGGTGCACCAGACGAATGAAGACGAGATAGACTTATCTCGCAGGAGGAGAGAATCAGACGAGATAGACTTATCTCGCAGGAGGAGAGAATCAGCAGAGATCCGGCCGTTGTAGTAATATCTATACTTCGAGTAAGCTTGCAGTGAAGTAGTTTGACTCGTTTCGCATGCAGCATGCAAATAGCGACATTACAACTATTATTAGCCATAGCAATGCAGTATGGCGGTGTGGTTGCAAGGGGCACCGCTTACCAAGTGTGTGGTCCGGGAGTCAAATGCCGGATCATCTCCCGCCCTGGTCATCAAAACTTTCCCGTTCCTCCGGAGATGGCGTATTGGTGACAAACTTGCTCAGGAGGGTAAAAGTATTGACTCGTTGCTCGGCTTTCCCAGCAAGTTCTTGTTAATGGGGCCACATTGCATTCATGGAAGTGGAATGCATGGCTCATCGAAAAAATTAAAGTGGTAACCGCTGAAAGCCTTCTCCTTCAAGAGATTCCATTAGCTCTAGTATATAAGGCGAATGCTTTTGGTTCAGTGACATCCGGAACAAATCAGTGCTGAAACTTCGCGAGCATAGCAATGCAGGGATGCAGTCACCGGTTCGATTCCTCGACCAGCCGGACTACCTCTCAGAAACGGAGAACGACGACAGTAGGCAGAGGTGAGTGCTCACCCTTCGGTCGCCATTTAGCCTCAGGATACCTTTCATTGGAACTGGGCTTTGAACCCTGAGCATTGCACTTTCCTTGGAAACCAAGAATTTTTTCAGCGTTGTCTATTTGTCTGCATACTTTATGGCTCCGCTGTTTAGGTTCGTCTCCCTGGCTCGTCCAGCTTCAGCGATGGCTCATACAGACTATCGCAAGAGTTCACGAAAGGGCTTCGAGTCGTTCGACTCATACAGCAGCGATGCGAGCAGCCATGATTCACGATCGGTTACAAGAAGCGGTTCGGCAACACCGGTAATCGACCGGGAATCGAGGTAGGTGTCGCGCGTTCTCTCCTCTTCTGCTGCCCTTTTGAAAAGCTCTGAAGGACACCTGTGAAGAGCCCAGCCCATAAGAACGTGCCGCGCCTCTATAACTCATTTCTTCCATCATGCCCGGGACACGTTTTGCACAACGATCGCCGTCGTCGTTTTTCATGCTATATCAGCTGGTCGGCCATCGTCCGAATGCCCCATTAGTTTATGACAAATCGAGACCTCTCAACGCCCATGAGTTCAGCATTCGTTGCGCTCATTTATAGCGCCACCCTCCTACCACTCTCATTATCATGACCAAGTCCCGAAGGCTACTGTGAGTGGCGCTGTTCTGATAGTCGGCAGCTTGTTATATAGCACATTCTCTATGGCTGCACATTCTTTACAATCTTTTTTTTTACTTGCAGAGCTCGAATGGAGACGATGGAGCGTCAGCTGGCGGGTCTGTCGAGTCTCGTTCATTCGGCATTAGTGAGCAAAGGAATGAGCGAAAGCAGTCGTAGGGACATGGCCGATCTTCGAAGAGAAGTATCTTCATCATTCCAGCCGAATCTGATTGTTCCTCGGAGCAAATCCTCTTTCCAGATCCTCGCACTCCATCCTGACGCCGAACGAGCCGCCTCAGAAGAACCGCCTTCATTACCAGATAGTCTCTCATCACATACCCAGCATCAACTTGACCATCTTCGCCAGAAGCTGCAGCAGGCTGGTACTGACATGAAGCAGCTGAGACGAATCGCTCAGGTGTGCCTTCACGTATTCCCATCAGAGTTGAGAGTATTCTTGTATTACATTCAGGTGAACGCACAGAATGCTCGCAAATACATCAGTGAAGCTGCCGAGGAAATAACCCGACTGGTTTCTCAAAAAATGATGGTTCCTCTCTCAAATACCGTATACGTCAGTTTTTCTTGTCTTTCTAGAAGAGAATGCGAAGTATAGCGTGATTTCAGCCGAACGGCGACGGCCCTTCAGTACAAAAACAGGCCGAAATTAAAGAGAGAAAAAGCCACGAAGATCGATTGATTCGACTGCTCGAAGGCCTCACGTGAGTTGGTGCGATTTGAGCGAACCTGACGCTCGAAAAAATTATTATTGGTTGTTCTAGAAGGTTCGAGAACAATGTGGAAAGCGTAAGAAGCAGTGTCCTTACAAGCAATCGAAAACTGCGAATGTCTGAAGTCGAATCGTTGACCGAAGGACTTACCCAAATCGGTCGCGAAGCCGCCGCCCTAAAAAGTTAGTGGCACTATCATTTAGTTGCAGCTTCTTTGAATATATTATCTTGTGGGGACTCAGAAGGAATATGGAGTCCTAGAGGTCTGTAGAAACCCGTATAAGACCTCCATACTCAGCGTTCGTTTTTTGACGTCTTCATGACTTTGCTGGATAGAAAAGAACAGCACAGGTTCGACCATTCCCCTTAAGCGCCCCACATTCGGTCTCTGAAACTGGATTATTGGGGTAATTGAACTTGACTCGTGCACTGTAGGAATATGTCGATGTTCACCCACTGTTTCTGTCCCTTCAAAGGCAGTGGAAGCGATGGCTGGGGGTGGGCGGTTGCTGCCAATGCCAGTGGTGGAAGCGCGTGTGGGGTGTGACCAACGCCCTTTGGCAGCCCTCCAACCAGTGACATTGGCAGCAATGTCCCGCCCCAGCCATCGTGCCCATTGTCTCAAGCCAGTTCTTGCTACTTTCCATAGGCTCCGAAGAGATGGAGGCCTGCCTAGTATGGGCACGATTAGACCCCACTAGAAGGATGTACATCTGTTCGCTGCACCACCACTGCATAAAGGCAGCTTCTGTAAACACACGGAAGTTTCATGAAACATAACAGACACTGAAGGGAAACTTTCTGTAACATTCGGCAATATTTTTTCTCAGTTTAAATTTTATCTTAATACACAATTGATGTGACTCTAATTAACGACACATCGGCGACTACAACGTGGGTAGAATCCTGCTGCGCCCCGCTCCCTTCCCCATGAGTAGGATCACAGTCGTATTGGATGTACCGCTAGGCAGACTCAGAGATGGCTTCCACGAAGAGCTAGGCGCTCGTGACTCGAATAAACCGCACCCTCTTCTGTCTGGCTCCGCCCATAATAGTGAATGTCCGTTCCTTTTGCTTGTGCGACTGCTAGCGGGTGTCAGATTTATCGCCGCTTTGCGGAGCGTCCTCCCTGCGTCCCTCTTGCGCACAATGTCAAACTTAACCGTGCCTCCTTCAGGGCTTTTTCTTTCGCGCGCCTAGTGGGACAACGGATCGAACCACGGTCTGTTCATGATTCAACCTTCCAAGTTTATTCTATAATTTATTGAGCCGAACTAAAGATAGAAAGTAGCATATGGCCCGTTTTCTCCGTTGCCTGGATGAGAGTCAGCACCTTCTGTATGCCATAGTTCTAGAGAAGTAATGAAAAATTTTCTTCATGCTGGTCTAAACTTCTGAAAAAGATTAAAGTACTCCCTTCCCACACAGCATTTCCTTTGGTCATTGTTCAGGAATTTCTAGTGGAAGTGTAGTGCAAGGCGAGGTTGCTTTGTCAATAAACTTATGCTTTTCCTCTATTTCTACTTACATCGCGTAAAGACTCTCATGCGTCTCACTTCGTATTCATTACACCTCGGGCCTGAACACATACTTCGTAGTGTGATTCTGGAACCACTAAGCGCTTCAACGAAAGAGATTAGGATCCTTTCTGAAATCGATGCTATTTAATCGTTAGTTTGCTTCGCAATACATCAGTTGTGAAAGGTTTCCGATTGACATCAAATCTTTTCTGAACGGTCGTGACAACGGCCATAATCTATTATGGTTATAGCCTGTCATCAACCTCTTAATGCCCGTTTCCTTCCGCTTTTCCAGTTTGTTTCTCAAACTTCCTCCTCAAAGGAGACCTCCATCGCTCCTCGATGCGTCGAGTGCAAAATAAACAGGATAGTGGATTTTGGGTGATAGGAGGACCGCAGGTCGATGAAATTTTTGTTTCGAGAATTCAGAAGCATTGTGGTCCTCACGCATCTATTTTCACGTTTTACCTCATACTCACGCCTCTTTGGAAACCGCCACTTTAGACACGACTCCGATGTTTCTGACCACTTCCTCCACTTACTTTCCGTTCACCACAGAAAATCAGATCCTCCTAGGACATGTACTCTACCAACATATTCCAACTTCCTGCGATTACCACTCGTTGGCAGAGCGGTCCACTTACGTAAAATAGAATTGGCTCATTGTCTCGCCTGAAAAAAGAAGGCGACAAAGTCGTATAAAACGCCCCAGTGCACTTGGTTTTCAACATTAGTCGCGAGTCTAAAGAAGGGGAATGGCCGGAAGCGAGAAGACACGAAGCGAAGGAGAGAAGGAGCAAAGACAAAGGATAAGAGAGCAAGAACCAGAGATATCTGCCTGGCTCCACACATATGGAATCAACGTCTCTGGATGGAGCGAACATCGATTTCGCCATGACACCACATGTACTTTTGTTAAAGTGGTTTTTTCAGTGGTTCCAAAATCGACTGGTGGGAGGGATACCATGGTGAACCATAGCCCAGCGTCTTTCTTATTCAAACTACGAATATAGTGTGGACTACGGCTACGGGCTACTTCGTACAAGTAATCGCCAAAGTGTGCCTTTCACAGCCACAATCACTTGGTATTCAGTACATGGTGGTGGCAAGGGCGCTAAATACTTCTAAAAAACTGACCGCAAAAATTGGAGGCCGAACGCGTCAAAACCTGTTTGTGAAAAATTTCGTTTTGCCAGGCTATGACGAATTTGATACCATCTTCGGTATTAGAAGAAACCGCATGTAATATTAGGTCTGTTCGCTGCGAATAATGGGGCGTGTCCGCACAACAGCGTTTGGCGAGCGACCAAATATATTCCCCACCACCTGCTGAAGCTAGTAAGTGACAACAGTTGGTCGAAAACTGCTGATAAGAACGATAATGCCACTCGTTGTCGCTTGCCGAAAGAAAAAAAAAACGGGTTCGCGTCACGCCAAACGCAGCCACGTTGACATCCCCATGATCCGCAGCGAACAACAACCGTACACTCATACATGCATTCAGCACAGCAAACGCTCAATCGTATTTTACTTAATACATGAATCAGTATGCAATTATTCTCTTGAATGTGGTGGTGGAAATGACGATCAGAATTTAATAAAGTAACTAAGTGTAACTCATAGCGCCTTGAAAATCAAGGAAGAAAAGTTGCGTTCATACTTTGCGGCAGCGTTAAGTAGCTGCCATTAGCGTCAACCAGCCTTCCGAGCACCCTGCAGCGTCAGCGACTAGGAAGTATAGATATGTAAATCTATCGTCTGCCAGCGTCTACCAGCGTCCAGCAGCAGACTGCTGGTAGAGAGTATGAAGCGAGGAAAAGTACCACATGTCTACTACTCTCTGCCACCAGTCTGCATCCCTCCTATATCCCACTCTACCAGCTGTCTGCTATGCCCTATGGCCCCATACTCTCCACACTCGGACGACCTGCCGGTGACGGTAGATGGCTGGCAGAGACGCCTGGTGGACGTTAGATGATACCTACACTTTCCTTGTTCCCTTTCGCGAAGACACTGCTGGTCGATGGTGGACGCTGGCAACGTAATCGACTCTCCAGTCGCTAACACTGCTGGCACCGCCTCCTGGAAGCTGCAGTGGACGCTATTGGGGGCTGTCTGACGCTGCCCACAAGTCGAAATGAACGCAGTGCCGAACAGCTTAATGTGGAGGACAAGGCAGGCCGGGTTAGCGCGCTCCTTGCTTCGACGTTCATGGTCTAAAAGGTTTTCTCGCGACATCGACGCGATGCTGCACTCCGGTACCAACTCATTCAGGTGACTTCCATATTTGGTAACCATTTCTACCGCACAAGCATAATAAGTTTTATCGCGTCTTGAGTATGTAGCTGGGGGAGAGCTGATGGTGAGCAGTTGTGGTCCGACCATCAAAATGTAGGGCGCTTTTGGTCTGTGTTGCTGGCTGACACTTGATTGCTTCCTAAACTTCGCATTCTCGTAGCTTCATAAAATTTCATTCTCATTCTGCCTTCCTGCATCAAGCAATCTGTAATCTGACCTGATCTTGTCACTTCCGAAACCCGGGCTACCTTACAGAACGATACATTAACTAAACTAGGCTGAACACTTAAACCTGGCGAGGGACAATACCTTAGAGAGATGTTCTATAACTGTCGAGTAGAATTTTCTTGCTAATGGATGATACCAGTTGACTTAACCTACTGTTGACTAGGCGTTTGCAATTTGCTTTTGATTTCGGTACTTCTGCCCATTGCAGCTGAGTTCCCATCAATTCAATCGGGGAATAGAGGCACAAATCAAGGCCGACATGGAACGAATCGTCCGCGACGAGAAATACATTCGCGATCAAACTGCAGCTGTCGATCAGAGTTTGAGGAGGTAAAGGCTCTGCTATTCATTTTCTTCAATGATGCCCAAACAAAAGATTCAGATGCAAAGCGCTGGCTAACATCATGGTGACGATGAAGAAACTTGCAATGGTACAAGACCCCACAATTCATCGAACTAAGAAGGTACGCAACCACAAGGTTCGGAATGCGTAAAAATGAAGTAAATGAATTTTTCAGGAGGCCGACACATCCTCTCCGGCAACCTCGAATTCTATACAGGCCCCAGTGCCTGCACCCCCTCCTCCACCGCCACCTCCACCACCGAAACCGGATCATCCGCCATCGAATTCATCGAATGCTAACTCGCAAGGAAACCAGAACCACGATACCAAGGATTCTTCTGCTCACTCTCAACAAGTGAATGGCTTCCATCAGCTGAACAACAACCTGGAAATCGCTGCGCCCTTCACTCCGAACATCTCTCGGAAGACGCCTGAGCAGCTTCCGCCTGTTCAGCAGCCTTCCAATGAACCATCGCCTGCTGCCGAACTTGATGTCGTCTTAGAAGAGGTACAGAGTTCTTCTGAATCCACCACTAGTGATCTTCCTAATCAATAGCGGTAGCCTGCTCCTAATTCCTTCATAATAAGGCCTCAGCGGTAGTGCAGAGTAGCAGAATCAAGGTTAGGCATACGTCTAGAACTGCTCGACGGAGGTGATGCTTCGCCGCTCGAGGGAGAGGCAGATGAGGGAAACGGTTATTATAGAGTAAAAGAAGTTCTTCTTGGCATCATGCTTGGCTCTGACTTAGATTTCCTTAAGCGGACATGCACTTTTTTACAGGTTTGATTGCCAGGCGGGAGGTCACCCAGATTACAGTGCTGGTTCTCCCATTCTTTTCTCAAGAAATATTTTATAACTACATTTTGTGATGCAGTTGTGGTCAAAATGCATACCGCTTTTGTGTTAACCGACAGTTTAAAATTCAAGTGACCACATGGTCCCGTTGTTTTGTTCAAAAAAAGTGTTAGCTTCGCAACAACGTGTACTCTCGGGTGTACCAGGTGATTCAAAAGTTATGCAAATAGTGTACTTTTCGTTCGTGTTTCTATCATGCGTTATCAAATCTTTCATGATTGCGTGAAAAGTTTCAGCTGGATCCGTTCAGCAGTTCATCTGTATATTCGTCGCCCCTCTGGTCATCAAAGTCAGTGAGGCGATGATCCAGAATCATTGGTGGAGGTGCGAGAGAGCGTTTGGCCACATCCCCCTCCGCCCTTCCAGCAGTGACGTAGGCAACAAGCGCTCCGCCTTCAGTCATCGTGCCCACAGCTTTTGAAGTGTTTGAAGTGCTCGTCGCGGGGGCAGTAACAACGCCCACATTCGTCCCTCTTGCGGCCGGAGTGGTCTCGTGGATTTTCCTGTGTAGTTCGAGGAACACCGAAACTTTCATTCATTTCATGAGGAAGTCTGGCTGTAGGGTGGACTTCGTCCCGGCGCGCGTTCGAAGTACCATCGTTCGCGTCGGTGGTGCGCACTTAGTCCAACGACATTATAGTCCAACGATTATAAACTATAACTTTCTGTGAACATATCCCCACTCAGTCTTTGAGCTCTTCCACAAATACAGCCAATGTCCCTGCAGTGTTTTCGGACCTCTCCACTTGAAAAATCGAAACACGGATTCCCATTTTGCGTCCAGCATATAATTTATTCGCGTAAATAGGAGCAGTTCTTTCCAGGCGCTAGAAAACGCTGATCGTGTGGCTCAGTCCTGCCCGCGCGTCAGCCCACAGATTAAAATCTTCAAGGCGCAATTCGCTGGCAAATGTCGACTTGTGCACGTTTCAACAGTAACCGGTTGGTGATCAAATTTCCCTATCCCATGGCGACACGCGCCAGTCTCGTGAGGTGTAAGCGTTTCAGGAAGATTTTTTATACTTTACCCATAGAACAGAGAGAGCAGAGGAGAGAATGACCTCTCTCGAACGCTGCGGTAGGCCATTGAGATATCGGATAAAAAATCCATCATCAATGAGCAGTAGTTGGGTTAAGCTATTGAAGTAACCCACTTGAGTCGCCCCTGGAACCATCTACAGTCGCACAGGATCTGGCCTTGGTGGACATGAATGTTTCGCAGCACGAAACAACCCAGCTTTTCCTTGGTATTTCGGGAAAAACCTTTTATACTAGCCTGCGTCTGTGCAAGCCGTACCGCACATGTGAGGAGCTCTCGAAACGTTCAATCGGTTCGCGAGGAAAAGTCGGATAGCGCACTGCAACGGGGAATCCTCGATAATGATGGACGGCCCTATGCAATCTTGGTTATAAGCCAACCTTATTGGAATCTGAGACGAAGTTGAGCGAAAACCATCTAATCGATCACTCAACATAAAGATCACACCTGGTCCTAGTAACTTTTTCTAGTCCAGCACTTGAGCCAGCTCGAAGGACGAGGTTCAGCGACAACGACGCCAGCCTATTTTGGTTATTTTTCCAACGGTTGGAAAACTTCTGGTCTCCACTGTGAAAAGTGCATTGAGATTCAGCAATGCTGTAAATAATGTAATAAAGTTTCGTCATTCAGTGTTTTCGGAAGTATGCTCACCGCATTACTTTTGGATCACCTTGTACTCCAGTTCTTTTGGCTGGCAAGCATTTATACTAACTAGTCTCCGACGGTTTTACCAGAACTCTTCTCCCGCTCCCCACTAGAATACATCTATCATTTTTGAAATGAAATCGTTGATGTCTAGAACCCTTACCCAGACATTTTCACAGAGCCCGCACTGTATGTTTATCAGTATAATACTACTTATGCTCACAGATTGTCCAGAGCAGAATCTTCCAAGTGATTGATGTAAGAACGAACGAAACGTGCAATATTTCATGAAACTTTCCACAGCTCCGTCTCAACGGATGATTTCAAACATTCTTTGTGGGATCCTTGGAAGGGATCTGTTTCGAGCAGATGATTTGTCAGCGGGGTTTTTTATTCCAGCACAGTCATTGAGTGGTGAGAAGCTCCTGCAAGCTAGGCGTCGCTCTCAGGAATTCCTTGCCCAGATACTGTAGCCTAAAGTTGAACTTGAGGAACCAAAGCACGAGTAGAAATATCTCCATTGTCCTCTGCAACATTCCAAACGACGCCAAGCTCCTGCTCAATTTCCGACCTTCAACAGTCATTACAGAGACCCTGTGGGAATTCCCTCAGACTTCGAAACAGGAATGAAATGAAAGTTGATTGCAGATGTCCCCATCTGGAATTCCACCTCGACCACCGAGTCGCTACTCAGTGCAAGATGTCCGAATGAAGTTCCAAAAACCTCCAGAACTTCCAGAACAAATCAAAAATCTCATGGAAGAAGTCGCACGGCGAGGTTCTCCGGCACCTGAAGCTAGTGAACGAAGGTGAACTAATGTTTCTCCCTTAATCGAGCACCTTTCCGTAAACAAAAAGAAGCCTGTTTACCACCGAAGACTCATTTTGCTAAATGATTTCTTTTAGATTAGAATTGGAGGAACGACAAGAACGTCTAGCTGAGAAACAGCGTCAGCTGCTATCACAATTCCAGCAACTCCAACAAATGACACCGTTACCATGAAGCTCAATTTTTTTGTCCTTCCAGTCCTTCGCTCTTTTTCTTAGCATGTTTGACACATTCATCCCATGGTTATTGACTATTACTGATGTTGACACAAAGAAAATCTTTAGCAGTAGCTTTTGCTTCACTTTTGAAACGTCGCAGGAGACTTAAAGCTAAGCCTGCCCCACTGTCATCAGCACCTACACTGCTTCTCCAACCGGTGCTGCCCTATTCGCCGGTCATTCTCAACTTTTTCCCCCACAATGAGCATTTTACGACTGTGTTGTTCGATATGAAGGAAAATTAACAAAAAGAATTGAATTATAATTAATTTATAATGAATTCTACATTAGCACTACCTAAGATAAAAACATTGCATCAACATAACAAGTAACGAATATTGGCCTCAAATCAAGTCGATACACTAGGTATACATCACAATTCAGCTAAACCTACAGACAGACGGGATCAGAGGCCTCGCGGAGTACCCTGAGTGATTATATCATCAAGATCCTTGAGCGTTCTTTCAAACTCGTCGAGTTCTTTTTGAAGTTGATTCTTCTTGAACACCGAGTAGTAGTTAACACCTGCATAACACTTATTTGAAATGCATAGAAACGGAAAGGTTCGAAGAGTGCTACTGCTACCATCATATCGAAAGGGGGCATTAAATATTGTACAGAAAAATTCCGTATGGTCATTTGAAAGTAGTAAGCGAGGTAGATGACACTAGGGCTGCGCTCATACTCTGCCGTAGCGTCCACTAGCGACTACCACCGTTTCGAGCGTCTTCAGCGCCAGCAACTAGGAAAGTATGGCTATCGATCTAGTGAACGGCAGCGTCTACTAGCGTCCGCCAGCGTCCAGGAGTGGAGAGTATGGGGAAGTAGGAGGGTAGCAGAGAGCTGGATTAGGAGTCAAGAAATCGCGGCGTGTGCATCCGCGCCGTACTACTACACAATACCTCTCATCAAATTGCATAATTCTGTGCTTTAGCAGTTGTGCAGTGCGGTTGCAAATGCCGCGATTCACCACGCCTAGTCCAGCTTTCTGCTCCCTCCCACTTCTCACTCTCTGCTGGACGATGGCGTTCGCTATAGACTATATTCATTACCTTCGCTTAGTCGTGTGGGCGCTGGTAGACGCTCGTTCGCTAAACTTTAGCCCAGAGTCGATATCCATACTTCTCTTGTCGCTAAGTCTGACTGGTTGCTGGTGATCGCTGGTGGATGCTACCGCAGAGTATGAACGCAGCCTAACTCTAGAGTTGACGGCAGAAGGAGAACAAATGATAATAGGTGAAGCGATTAAAGGCACAGCCCACTTTTGCAGCTTATAATACCTTGGTAGCAGCGCCAGTGCCTTGCCACGCGTCATCTTTCCACTACTTAGGTTATGATTTCCGTCCTTACCGCACCGTTCCACTATCGCTTTGTAGCGGAAGAAGCTTCACCATTAGCATAGCCCCTCGCCACGGAACTGTTTTATTTCTCTACGCTCAGTGTCTTGCCATATATGCTTGAAACTAACAGGGACCCTATTTGGGGCGTTTCCGACAGTCTTTTCCTATTTCCCTCCATTATATAGTAAATCAGCACCAACACATTCGTCGTTTAGCTGCTCAGATGATAACCGTGGGTTCTGCCACCACACACATTTCGCGACTGCAATTCGTGGGCTGCGACTCTTAAAATGTGTTTATGGATGTTAAATGACTTACCGATGAAAACAAAAGCGGGCAGATCGCCGGAAACGCCTTGAACGACCTTTCATGGAAGCGAGACACTGCTGTGCGAGAGAGAGACAACAAGGACAAAGGGTGAGAAGCGGGAAGAGAAGCGTGATGACAAAGTTAAGCTAGGACCACTCCATGTATTGTCTCATTGGAGTGGAACAGCTTCTAAGTATGGCGTTCCGTCGATTCACGGTAACCCCAGCGTAACTCACTGTGAAACCGTGACAGTGGTGCAAGCTCCAGAACTGCGGACGGATCTAGCTGAACAAGGAATGTTGTCCATCGGGTAATCGTAGAGCGGTTCTTTAAGAGCAAAATCGAGCAACGAAGCTTGAAGACAATCCCCGCGATAAAGTGTTACGGCTAGTAGATGCTTAAAGACAGCTCCCGCGATAAAAGTGTCAAGGATAATTGCTGATCAATTATGAAACAGTAGCTGATAAGTAATTCCTCAATGAAGGAAAAAAGCAAACAAGAGCCCTCAAGAAAAAAAAAAAAAAAAAAAAAAAAAAAAAAAAAAAAAAAAAAAAAAAAAAAAAAAAAAAAAAAAAAAAAAAAAAAAAAAAAAAAAAAAAAAAAAAAAAAAAAAAAAAAAAAAAAAAAAAAAAAAAAAAAAAAAAAAAAAAAAAAAAAAAAAAAAAAAAAAAAAAAAAAAAAAAAAAAAAAAAAAAAAAAAAAAAAAAAAAAAAAAAAAAAAAAAAAAAAAAAAAAAAAAAAAAAAAAAAAAAAAAAAAAAAAAAAAAAAAAAAAAAAAAAAAAAAAAAAAAAAAAAAAAAAAAAAAAAAAAAAAAAAAAAAAAAAAAAAAAAAAAAAAAAAAAAAAAAAAAAAAAAAAAAAAAAAAAAAAAAAAAAAAAAAAAAAAAAAAAAAAAAAAAAAAAAAAAAAAAAAAAAAAAAAAAAAAAAAAAAAAAAAAAAAAAAAAAAAAAAAAAAAAAAAAAAAAAAAAAAAAAAAAAAAAAAAAAAAAAAAAAAAAAAAAAAAAAAAAAAAAAAAAAAAAAAAAAAAAAAAAAAAAAAAAAAAAAAAAAAAAAAAAAAAAAAAAAAAAAAAAAAAAAAAAAAAAAAAAAAAAAAAAAAAAAAAAAAAAAAAAAAAAAAAAAAAAAAAAAAAAAAAAAAAAAAAAAAAAAAAAAAAAAAAAAAAAAAAAAAAAAAAAAAAAAAAAAAAAAAAAAAAAAAAAAAAAAAAAAAAAAAAAAAAAAAAAAAAAAAAAAAAAAAAAAAAAAAAAAAAAAAAAAAAAAAAAAAAAAAAAAAAAAAAAAAAAAAAAAAAAAAAAAAAAAAAAAAAAAAAAAAAAAAAAAAAAAAAAAAAAAAAAAAAAAAAAAAAAAAAAAAAAAAAAAAAAAAAAAAAAAAAAAAAAAAAAAAAAAAAAAAAAAAAAAAAAAAAAAAAAAAAAAAAAAAAAAAAAAAAAAAAAAAAAAAAAAAAAAAAAAAAAAACAACCACAAACAAAATTGCTCCCTTACAGTTAACCACCCTGCGGTCCGTGAGCTCACAAATCGCTTTATGGCATTTCCCAGTAGTGGACAACATCCATTTCAAAGAAAACAATAGAAAACAACAAATACACGAACGAAAAACACTTTAAAAAAAGCAAATTCAAAAAACCTGTCCTCCGAATTGGCGGTTATACGTGCGCTGCTGCCAGTTTCGGGTGACATGCCGCAAGCATTTTGCACCCACAGAAATTTGCATCATTCGTGATTTTTACGCGTTTTACCTTACGAGATGGGTTGCAGTTGACTGTATGTGCTCCCAATGAATAAAATGTGATGAAGGAGAGCATCATCATTCATGGGCAGGAGGGCGGTCAGCAAAAACGACATGCAATTCCGATTAATGCCGCCGTCCCAACAAAGAACAACTGAGCGGCTCTCCGTCAGAAGGCATCTAGCAAGTGGGCGGTCCAACTGGGCGGGCGTTAGAACTAGACAGTTAGAACTAGAACTTTCAGCGACTGTAGCTCGCTGTGGAGTTGCGAGAGTGGGACAGTCTCTAGCTTGGGGGCTGTACTACTTGCACAAGGAAGGACGACCATGTACTACTTGAGCGCGGGGGCTGTCTTTAATCATGAACCAGCAGCCCATAAGTGAATCCCCCGTAGACAAAGATGTATAAAACGCTTGGAAACACTCTGAACAGACCTCCCCCTCCTTGCAGTGGGCACCATGAACGTGTTTGTCGGACGTCGGCAAGCTACATCAACAGAATTCGACCTGCAACCGATTCCCGGCAAAGGCACGGGAAATCACCCTACGACGCTCCATGCAACGCTAGGTGTGTAAGGCGTCGTCTTGCAGAGTGAAAGTAATCGTGGTTGCAATGGTTGCAATAATCACGCGTCTCTAGCTTCTTTATCTCGCCGTTTCGAGTGACGAAAGTGGTATATTCTCTGCGAATGCGGACAACGATGCCAAATGCACGGAGGCATTTCGCGGATCACTTGATCGCGGGAACTGTCTTTGGATAAATTGCAGGATAAAGGAGGGCACTACAGAAAAGATGGACCAAGAGTGATAACGCTCATATTAAAGCAGGAGGATGAAAGGAAAAACGTTACTGGAGAAACTGACTGGGCGTGACCACGAATGTGCAAAACTTCAACGTCGACTGATACAGAATAATATTGCGGTTGTTAAGTGGCTCAGGGTTCATCCATGGCACGAAACTGCGACACCTTTATCATGCAGCAGAAGCCTCTAGTTATCCTACACAAGTTGAACAGGTGTTATTGAACTTCCGCTCCCTTAATGCCCTCCGAAGCATTGAACACAAAG
>MU914693.1:2735-16378 GCA_036418165.1 Cooperia oncophora
CGCTGACAAACGGATGAAGAAGTAAGGCAAAAAGGGGTCAAGTCGACGGCAGTCACATGCATAGGACATGCGAGCCCCTTCCACTTTGATAGCGCTATTGCTAAACCACGCCAGTGCTTGAATCAAAATAATTTGCTCACTCCCATCCACACCGAGCAAAAGTAAAAGGAATATCCAAGAACCCTTCATCCATTTTTGCAAGGGATGAAGGCACTGCTCATACTGGTACGATCCCACCCACGGCCCTCTGTCCCTCCTCATCGAGTCGAGCCGTCAGGGGGGGGGGTAAATATTAGGTTGGCCGATAAGTAATGGCCGTTTTTTTCAATTGAAAAATTTGTTCCAAAAGTGAATTGTTTTGCAAGCAAGCTTAACATCGTTTAATCATCATCATCATATTCCTAACTGCAGTTATCGCGAGCGGTTGACTGCGCTGTTGCTCTGACATACTCAAACGTCCGGCTCAGTATTACCTGGTCTATCTTCTATTGCTAGCACTACAAACGACGTGGTATTCCTATAGTAGTTTCTTGGCAAGTGCAGCTACTATTCCGATTATATATTTTCCTTCAAATTTGCTGGATTGTGTGCTCGTGAGAGATCTTCTATCGCCGGTCCAGCTAAGTTCGATTATTCGATAGTTCGATTTGATCATGTCGCAGAGCAAGTCGCGTGTACGTCAATCTGCCAACGCTAAGGTAATCTCTTCAAGCGTTCCGGCCAATATTCCATCGGACAGCGAAGTGTCGAAAATGTCACTGTCGGAACTTGTGAGCGCAATGATGGAACGTAACGAAGAGTTGAAAGACCCGATCATGGGTAAATACATTAACGCATTGGTCTCCAAGTTGCCGGAAACCATAGCCGATGCCGTTGAAGCAGAAAAGAGGGGGAGAAGTCTGGTTATTTATGGAATCCCCGAAACAGCCCCAGACACAGCACCTTCTGTTAAGCAACAGGAGGTCGAAATGAAGGTCAGTGAAGTGCTCGACTGTTTGGGGGTCGAGTGTCGCCCCGTGGAGGTGTACCGCATGGGGAAACCCGGCGGTGCACGTCCACGTTTGGTGAAGCTCGTCCTCCCCTCTCGGAGTCACTGGGTCACTGCCCTTAAGAATAGCTATAGACTTCGTTCTGCCGGGTTATCTAATGTTTATATACGTAAGAGTTTAACGGCAGCAGAACGTAAGCATGAGTTCGAGTTGAGGCAGGAATGTAGGGACCGCAACAGACAGTCAAAAGGTCGCGTCTGGGTGGTGTACCGTGGCGAGTTAAAGCGCGTGGACGAGCTTCCCAAAAGACGGGGCTCGGGAAACGCCTGAGCCGCCACGGTGCACTTCAGGGCACACGATGTTTTCTTTTCAATTCGAGAAGTCTAAGCAATAAGGTACATCACTTACAGGTTTTTTTGGATATGCACGACCCAGATTTAGTTTTTATCACTGAAACATGGCTGTCTTCGAAAACCACAAGTACCGAACTCATCGGCAATCGCCCCTATAACGTTTTTCGAGTTGATCGCAAAGAGCGAAAGGGTGGGGGTGTCTGCTGCATAGCTAGAAGTTCTTTGTTCCTCGCCAGTGTTACTGGTCCAGCCTTCCTCAACTCTGAACTGCTGTGCCTCGAAGTTTTTGACAAATCACACGCTGTATTGTTCAAGGTTGTACTTGTTTACCGGCCACCTGGCTCTTCGTCAAATGATGATAGTGGCCTTATTGACTCTCTTCTGGATTACTGTACTTCTAGTACGCACCTGGTCGTTCTAGGTGATTTCAACGTCGATGTTGACTGGAAAGCAAGTACAGCCAGAAACTCGGTTTCCTCTAAGTTTTTGGAGCTCTTCCGATGTTGTGGTTTTGTTCAACATGTTCATATGCCCACAAGGGGAGAATCTTTCCTAGACATAATATTATCCAATGCTCCCATCATCACGAACGTTTCGGTGTTACCGCCTCTTGCAGCGTCTGATCACAGTGTAGTATCATTTGATATTACCATCTATTCATCCACGCCAACTAGACTCCCGTTACCAAACTTCGCCAAGGCAGATTACTCTGCGCTATCAAAGTACTTTTCTTCAGTTAACTGGTGGAACGTTTTTTATGGCTACACTTCCTGTGATGACATGTACAAAAGTTTTTGCCGCATTGTCTATGCAGGATTAGCTAAGTATGTACCCTTCGATTTCAAAAATGGGCCACAAACCAAATACCCGAGACATATAAAAAATTTACTAGCTCAGAAAGCACGGCTCTTTGATGAGTCACGTCATGACACACTGTCCGCTCTCCAGTACAAGAAAGTATGCCGTGAGCTTGATTATCATCTAAGGAAATTTCTTTCCAATAAGGAAAGGCGAGTTTGTGCTAGTTCCCATAAAAGAGGTATTTTCGCGTTGATCAAATATAAGATAAAGCCACACTCATGTATACCTGTACTTCAAGATGAGTCCGGAAATCGCTCTTTGACTGATGTCCAAAAAGCTGAGGCTCTAGCAGAATTTTTTTCTTCTGTTTTCACCACAGATGACAATGCTGTTCCGAATGCATGTCTCAGAGGCCGTGAGAGCTTGAGTATCCTTAGTGACTGTGTGGTATCCATTGAGGACGTATATAAGACCTTGAAATCATTCAAGAGCTCAACTTCGCTCCCTTTCGACGGGATCCCACAAGTAGTATACAAAAACTGTGCACTCTCTTTATGCAAACCGCTCTGTATGACAATTTGTGCTTTTGTAAATGCTATCCCGTTTTCATTGACATGCGTAGCGCACCATGCGTGCATTTATAAATAAATAAATAAATAATAAACACATCATCTCGTGCGTAATTAGAATATCGAAAACAGCTTCGGTTGAGGGAAGAGTTTTTGTGGATTTTTCAGTCGTTGAAGTTGAAAGTGAAGTCGGCGAAAATTAGCACCTTCGACAACTGCCTCTATTTACGTTTACTTGAAGTGCTAAAATCGCTTAAGCTGCTCCATACTTTTGGGAAAGGTTGAGCTAGAATTTTCAGCAAAATCTCAATAAGACGTTTTGGAAACGAATTCTAAGAATTTCAAAGATGCCAACCTTCACCTAGCCAGTTGGGTAGGCTCACGTCTGTTCCACCTGAAATTTTATGCTAATAGTTGATATGTTTTGCATGTTCTGATAGCAAATTTCGTGCTCTATAACACTGCAGTGAAAATCTGTTCTCCAGAGCTGTTTACTTTCTGCTAATTTCAGGTTATCATTACGGAACGTGAGGTCGTGAGATAGAGGCAGTTGTCGAAGGTGCTAGTGGGCTGGCCAATAAGTAATGGCCGTTTTTTCGTTTTTTTTTTTCCAATTGAAAAATTTATTCTAAAAGTAAAATGTTTCGCAAGCAAGCTTAATATCATTTAATAGCAAACTTCTCGTAGTATTAGAATATCAAATTCAAATTCAATTCATTCAACTATTAGCATGAAATTTCAAGTAAACGTAAATAGAGGCAGTTGTCGAAGGTGCTAATTTTCGCCGACTTCACTTTCAACTTCAACGACTGAAAATCCACAAAAACTCTTCCCTCAACCGAAGCTGTTTTGATATTCTAATACTACGAGAAGTTTGCTATTAAACGATATTAAGCTTGCTTGCAAAACAGTTCACTTTTGGAACAAATTTTTCAATTGAAAAAAACGGCCATTACTTATCGGCCAACCTAATAACACGCAGCAGGTGTGAAACAGGAACATCACGATAAGGCATCTCCCAACCACTCCTAGAAGGCCAAAAATTGAATACGATCCCTCCGCAACAATGAGCAAATACGATCCTCCTACTCCGTCAAAACTTCCGTTCCTGTTCGATATCCGCGAATCGCTGTTGTGGGGAACAACGGCCACGGCGTTGACCGCGATTATCTCCAGAAAGGTTTGAGAACAGGAGACGCTACTACCAGCTGGGTTTGAAGTCACCGGTGGGAGGAAACCAACCGTCGGATGGGGAAGCAGACGAGTGGAATCCAGAGGTCAAGTAGAAGAATTAATAACTTGACTCAGGTCCGTAAGTAGGTAGATGAGTGAACAGTGCAGTAGCAACTACGGTTCGGTTCACTGCTTAATCTGAGGTGATCATGCATTTGGCGCCGCGTCCACCTGCTACCTTTTTCCCTCTCGACAAGCGTCAGGAACACCATATCATTTTTATATGTCGTTTTCCACCAAGGGATGTCGCTTACCCGACTAATTAATTAGTGGAGAACAGATTTTGCGACGTGCCAAAAGCAAGCGCGAGGACACCCTAATCACCCCTGCGAAGAAGACTGTTGAAAAGTGTGATGAATCTCTCTGAATCCTATAAATACATCCGCTCGCGTAGACAGGCACCACGTAGAAGTTGCACCATCCCACTACCTCTGCGTTGGCGCCTATTGCATTGCGCATACAGAAACGAATCAAAGAAGCGCTGAATCAACATTGCTTACTCCTGTCTCACGGAGCCTTGAGTATAATAAAGTATTTGATTACGCCCACTTTGGTACAGAGAGCGGATTTTTCGCACAGCGTGATGTTTTCTACAAAAAAATCACCAAGGCATCAACTCAAGGACCCCGGAAACATCAGGAACAAAACAAGTAATTCCTGGAAAGAGATATTTTTCTCGTTTAGAAACTACGAATTAGAAATACTTGCAAGTACTCTTACATTGGAAGAAAACTGTCTTCGTCCGAAGTAAAGCGTTTTGCAACAAGTTATAAAAACCCGTAAACTATCAGATAGATTTAAGTTGATTTCAAGATATGATATAGGGTATGGGCCAAGAACATTATTGGTGGGTGACAAGAACTGTAAGCTGCTGATAAGATTCGATAAGGGGCGTTAGAAAGGTGAGGTCATCGTATTCACAGCGCAGGTCACAGCGTCAGCGAGACATTGGTTCCGGCGGGTGATCTAGAGGGTGAGATGGGACATCAACCGTGGGTGACTGGAAGCGATAACTACTGATAGGGGCTGATAAGGGAAGTTAGTCGTCGTCGCTGTTCAAGGTGGTTCACGCTACCAAATCATAGAGATTTAGTGATGAGGACATTGATGACGGGTGACAGGTAATCTTATTACTCGAAAGAACTAAATTACCATTTGCGCGCTGCACTGCCCTACTCTTACTCCTTACTGCTTTAATGCCATTAGAGTCTCAGTCGGTGAACTCTTTCTTTTGATGAGAACAGAATCAAGGTCGTCTAATGAGGTTTCTGTCTTAGATGCATGCAATGGTGTCGAGCGGGGTGGGTGGAGTGGGGGGGGGGAGGGAGGCGTATATATTGCGGCTGAAACGGGAAAATCGAGAACTTCTTCCACCAAAAAAACATTTGCAGATCTGCTTGCTATGTGAATTACCGGGTGGCGGTCGCAAGGAAGCAGAGTAAGGAAGGAACCCGACAACTGTGAGTGGGGACGTCCTGTGAGTGGTAGCATTCGAGCACACAGTGCGACAAACACTTTGATATTTACAAGCAATGTGAAGTTCTCCTTTTCAGTGCCACCCATGACTCTGCAGTTATGCCTCTTCCGGGTGTTAAGGACTCATCCGGACTAATTCAACTTTACCCATTCTGATGTCGCAACTGCGGTCCTTAATGATATGGTGCAGCCTTCTCACGGTTGAAAGTCCGTATTAACTAAGAGATACCAAACGTTGGTGGACAATGACTGGCTTTGGGCCATTCTCAATTGATTTTCTTAAAATTAAATGAAAGGAATCACTGGCACATTTAGCGCACTCTATCTCGCCCAAGGGAAGAGTGCCAGGCCAGCTCGGCGAGCTAAAGAGAAGGAGGAGAGCTCGGCGTCAGCCAAGCTATTCGACTGGTTGAATATATGCATAAACGTGATGTTCAGTGTTTAGTGGAGCGCTTAGCACGAGTGCGGTTTACGGGGCATACGAATGGCTGTCATCCTAGTCAGCAAAGCATTCTGTCCTACACTCCCTTTTCAACAGCTATTCCATACAGCTTGCAGTCTGCGGGCATGGAGATACAAACACCGACTTGCGAAGCACATCATGTGCTAGGGATTTTAATTGGGTCTTACGACCCTTCCTGTTTCCCCCCTCCTTCTCTTCGTTTGCTGTTTTTTTTTCATCCTTTCATTTGCTTGTTTCGCGTAATATGCGCGTTAAAACTAATGCCAAACTGAAAAATTCCTCGATTTCTCTGGCACCTTCCAGCACTGCTTTCGTGCCACTTTGGAGAATGTGTAGGAGCGGATACCGGAATACATTTGCATATAGTCTGGATACTTTGTGAGCCTTCGCATGCTAATATTTTGTAGAATCTATTACCACAACTGAAAACTGAAAATGAGCAGGGATGGCCGTGGAAACTTGACAATTAGGCCCTTGGGCGCTCATTAGTTCCATGGCAACCTTTTGTAGCTACCACGGTTAGGCATCACGTTGCATAAATTTGGGTGGTAGGTACGAATCACTCCTGAAAGGGGATATCCGTCTGGCCGTACCAGCTGACCCCCCCCCCTCGCTTCCCATAGTGACGGTGGATTGTATGGTGGTATTTGCTATGTTTATGAGGGTGTACCAGTTTGTGTTGTACTATACGAATTTTGCCGACTGAGTAGAAATGAGGACCTTCTCATCTCTTATAGCGCCCGCATTTCCATATAGAAAGTTCAACAGGCTTTCCGTTCGTTTCTCCTTATGTGGTGAATATGAACTGTAGTACAGGAATACTTGCCGATGTCTCCATGGAATGCGCATGCGCACTTCATTTCTGAACACACGCTGCAAGATATGTAGTTGCTGTGTTCAATACGACCATCCCCTTCTCGCGCTATCTGATGGTATAATTGCCGGGTCAGTCGAGACAGCTCGACAAATTAGTCAGGTGTGGGGGCCCAATAGTGTTGGAGAAAGCACCGTGCGACAATGGTTCGACAAATTTCGTTCTGGAGATTTCAGCCTTGAAGATGAACCTCGTAGCGGTCGACCTAAAGCAATACCTGACGAGGATTTGAAGGCGTTTGTGGAGGCTGACCCATCCCAAACAGTTCGAGAGATTGCAGAAAAGCTAGGCGTTGGCAAATCCATTTGCGGATGGTCTGAAACGCATTGGGAAGGTGAAAAAACTCGACAAGTGGGTGCACAATTTGAGTGACCGGCAGAAATTGGCACGTCTCGAGGTTTCTTCTTCACTGCTTTTGCGCAACAGAAACGACCCGTTTGACTGAATTGTCACCTGTGATGAAAAGTGGATTATGTCTGAGAACAGACGTTTCGGACATTAGTTGAACGTCGACGATTCACAGAGGCAATTTCCAAAGCCGAATCCTCACGAAAAAAAGATTATGGTCACAGTGTGGTGGTCATCGGCTGGTGTGATCCACTATAACTTTTTGTCACCAGGCCAAACCATCACAGCAGAGTCCTGTGAAGAAATCGACGAAATGTACCGAAAATTGCGTCAGCTGCAGCCAGCACTTGTCAACAGAAAGGGTCCGATTCTTTTGCATGACAACGCCCGCCCACACGTTTCACAAATCACTATCCATAAATTGAACGAATTGGGGGTTGAAGTTCTACCTCACCCGCCATATTCTCCAGACCTTTCACCAACCGACTATCACCTTTTCAAACATTTTCAGAACTTCCTTGCTGGAAAATACTTCATCAATCAGGACCAGGCAAAAAAGCCTTCGTGGATTTCGTGGATTCTCGACCACCCAGTTTCATTTATAGGATTTATTGAGATCTATTGAGTGATACCAGATCACCAAAAGTGTGCTGATTCGAACGGTGCTTATTTCGATTAAATCCGATGAGTATTAAGAAAGTTATGATCGTTTAAAGTGAAACACTCGAAAACGCTGAGAATTTTCCGGACAACCTAGTAGTATCCTAACTACCTGGCTCTCTTCATTTCGCATGATCAGAGTAAGATGATAAGGGAGCTGATATCGATAAGTTTGAGCTCCTTCGCCCACCATATATGACCGTGAGCTTTGTCTCTCGCTAAGCTAGTAAAGAGCCCTCCACTTTCCGGACACTATCACTATGAGTATCACTAGTAGAGCAAGTACGTGTGTGCATTTGCACTGCACCAGATGTTGGTCTTCAACCTGCCAACCCACATACTGTTGTGTTCAGATTCGCGCGTGCAGGAGAAGTTTGTGGAACAATTCCCAGTGACTCTAACAGGGACATGTTTTCTGAACCATAAGAGCTCGCTCAAGTCCTGTAACAGATTGGTACTGACTGAGCCGCAAATAAGATTTCACGCGTCACCCAAAACGTTTTCGCAACATGGTTTTTCTTGGAAAGTAAGCTTGAGCAGATGTGAGGCGTTTTTTTAGAAAGGGAAGGTAACTAGAATCCAGTGGCGTGCTATTTTTACAGGAAGTCGCATACCACAAGAAGAAAAATGTGGTTGTTCGAAGCAATAAAAAAAACACTCGTAGGTGACACGTAAATGCAACAACGACGAGGTCTTGAGGGGTCCAGCCCTTCAAAAACTCTGCGTAAGAGTCGAATACGTGGTGAAAAACCTAAGTGGTGTTCATCGAAACCGAATGAACATTCCCTATAAAGTTTGACAGACATTCTTCAGAAACACGCTGAAGTCTTCCAACGATCTGGTAGGTGCGTCAGGCGGTCGAGGTAAGTTTCTTGTGTCGCCAGAACATGTCCCATGAACCTAGAGGAGAACTTCTCAAAGGGCGCGCATAATCACAGAAAAGTTTCAAGCTGTTATTGTTTGATAACTGCTGTTTAACGCCGCAGTACGCGATCGAAAGCTATCACAAGAATGCTGAGTTATGGGCAAAAGTCGGACCACGGACGGGATTCGAACCCGCATCTTCTGCTTACCGGGCAGTTGCGTTCCCTATTACGCTACCGAGGCCACGTTTGTATTTTTCTTCTTCTTCTTCTTCTCCCTAGCGTTAGTCCCGCGCCGTCGCAGGGTCCGCTGTTCTTGTTAGACGTCGCCACTTGTTCCGATCCACTGCATCTTCTGCTGTGGCTTTCACTTCAGTGAGGTCCTTCTTGATGACGTCCCTCCATCTTTTCTTTGGGGCTCCTCGTGGTCGCTTGCCCTCTACCTCGAGTTCCAATGCCTTCCTTATTGGGTGGTCTTCAGGCCTCCTCAGTACATGACCGTACCATCGCAGTCGCTGCTCTCGTGCCTTCAGCTGGATAGGAGCCGTCTGTGTGACCGCTCTGACGTCCTCGTTTCTGACTCTGTCGAGTCGTGTCCAGCCGCAGGCCCATCTCAGCATCCTCATTTCAGCTGAGTGGAGCTGCCTTTCATGGTCCTTGCAGATGGGCCAGCACTCACTGCCGTAGAGCATTGTAGGCCTTACCACAGCCCGGTACACCTTACCCTTGAGCGTTCTCGAGCACAGGATGCCAGTGGACTCCCTCCATTTCATCCAGGCTGCGTTGATTCGGGCCGTCACCGCCTGGTCCACGCTGCCATCAGCTGCTAGGTTGCTCCCCAGGTACTGGAAATCCTCGACCCTTTCGATGCTCTCGCCATGGCGATCTACGATGACTTCGGCGCACTCTTCGGAGCTTAGGAACTTGGTCTTCTTTACGTTCAGCCGGAGTCCATTCGCAGCGAGCACATCCTGCCACCGCTGCACCTTGTCCTGAAGTTCCTCCCTGCTGTCCGCTATCAGGGCGATGTCGTCAGCGTAGAGGATGGTTTTCAGTGGTCCCTCCATGAGTTCTTTTGCCATGACATCTAGAGTCAGGAGGAAGAGGAACGGGCTGAGGGCTGACCCTTGGTGTACCCCAACCGTAATGTTTACCTCCTTTGTCAAGCCGTGAGGGGTGCGTACAGCTGCTTTAGCCCCATCGTACATGTCCTTCACTAAGGAGATGAGGTGTTCCGGAACGTTACGTTCTCTGAGCGCTCTCCAGAGTACAGGCCTTGGCAGGCGGTCGAATGCCTTCTCAAGGTCCAGGAAGGCTAGGTAGCAGGGTCGCCGCTTCTCTCGGTACTTCTCCATCAGCTGTCTGGCGATGAAGATGGCATCGGTGGTGGACCTCTCGGGCATGAAGCCGAACTGTTCCTGCGAGATAGGGACAAGTTCCCTCAGCCTAGTGTTGACCAGGCGCTCGTACAGCTTCATGGTATGGGGAGTCAGCTTGATCCCGCGGTAGCTGGAGCACTCCGTCGCGTCCCCTTTCTGTTTGAAGATGGGAACGATTGTGCTGCTCCTCCACGCATCTGGCATCCTTCCTCCAGCTGTTACGTTGTTTAGGAAGTCTGTGAGCCAACTCACCCCATGCTCTCCCAGGGCCTTCCATGCCTCTATCGGTACCCCGTCTGGACCCACTGCTTTCCCAGCTTTCATTCTCCCTAGCTCCCGGCGAACTTCATCCTTCGTCCAGGGAGTGATGGGACCTGCCGTCGCCTCTATCTGTGTGGCTATCCTTGCGAGGGAATTCTTCGTTCAGAAGTCCCTCGAAGTATTCTTCCCACCTCTTCCTGACTTCGGCTGGTTTCCTGAGAATGGCCCCGTTGCTGCTCTTCACAGTCTTTACGACCCTGATGTCCTGAGCTGCGCGATGCCGAGCTTTAGCCAGGCGGAAGACGAACTTGTCCCCTTCTCGGCCTTCCAGCTTGTCGTACAGGGCGTCCATTTCCGTATTCTTGGCCTTAGCAACGGCCGCCTTAGCGAGTCGCTTGCAGCTCTTGTAGGCAGCGTAGTCTTCTGGGCTCCGTGTCTTTTGCCAGCGTTTGTATGCTTCCTTCTTCTGCTTGACGATCCTCTGGACTTCCTCGTTCCAGAACCAGGCTGCCTTGTCTCCTCTGATACCACCTCGCGTCTCTCCCAGGACCTCCCTTGCACACTGTAGGATGACCTCTGCTGCGTAGGTCCAGGTGTCCTGGACTGGCCCATGTGGGTCTGGGAGCCCAGCCTCCAGTATTCTTCGGCCAAGGCTATCCTTTTCTACCCTGCCCATTTTCCACCACCGAATTCTCCGCTCTGCTCTCACCCTCGTCTTCTTGGGGAGGTCTATGGCGATGTCTGCCAGGAGAGGCCTGTGCTGAGGGCCCAGCTCTTCCCCAGGCAGTACCTTGATATCCTTGACGGTTTTGAGAGACGATCTTCTGACCAGGACATGGTCGATTTCCGTTTGTCTCCCTCCACTGCTGTAGGTTACCTTTTGGCGCTGCTTTTCGCGAAGAAGGTGCTGCAGATTGCTAAGTCGTGGGCTGTTGCTAGGTCAAGGATTCGTCCTCCCTCAGCGTTCTTTGTCCCTATTCCTTGACCTCCGTGCACCCTTTCTAGACCCCTTCTGTCCCTCCCAACATGGCCATTCAGATCTCCAGCTATGGTGAGATAGTCCTCTTCCGGAACCGATCTTATGGCCTCGTCCAGGGTCAGGTAGAACTCATCCTTTTCGGCTTCAGAGCAACCGGATTGTGGTGCGTACACGGTCAGTACTGTCCAGTACCCCTCCTTCGTGTCCATTCTCACTCCCATGATCCGGTCACTGATCCTGTTCACAGTGGAGACGCAGTCCTTGAGGGATTCTGCCACCGCTATGGCAACGCCATTCCGTTTGGTGTCTGCTCCATTGTAGAAGAGTTTAACACCTTCTCCGATCTCGCGGGCCTTCAGCACCTTCCATCGCGTTTCCTGCAGGCATAGGACTTGGATATTCCTGCGTCTCATGAGGTCGGCAACCTCACGAGACTTCCCGGTAAGCGACCCCACGTTCAGGGTCCCAATTCGAACTAGCTTCTTTGGCCGAGGTCGTTCACCCTCGGTAGCCCTCGCATACTGACCACAGAACTCGGGCGAGGGTTCTGCGCGCCACTTCCGGGTGACGTCCTAGCTTTTACACTGATTCTATTGCGACTTGTCATGGTTGTTGTGACGGGTTCCTCCATCAGCCGGCCTGTCAACCTGGGCCTGACGCTGGTATCGTCCCCATTTTTGCAATTTTTGCAAGGCAGGTTTGTGCCTCGGCAGGGATCGAACTCGTGGCTCAGAGTGAGATTATGAGTCTACACTCTTAACCACTCGGCTATCCCTGCCTTTGTATTTTTGTTTTATATCCAACAGAAAAGTTTTTCATAAAGTGTCGTCTAGATTTCGGCACTGCCTTTGGTTTGCATGAGGTAACATAGGCAGGAAATTATGAGTGTTCGAAGCATCGAATACGCACGTGATACTGAAATTCAATAAAAGCGTTACATGAAAGGATTTTCCCACAAGGGTAATCTGTAATCCTCGAGCTCGCTACAGTGCAACTGCTGAATATGCGCAACGTATCCGATTCGATATCATCTTAGTCGCTGGAATCCAAGACCTTCCTACCTGTGAGGGATCATATTTACAGGAAATCTACAGGGCGATGGCATGCATTGGACAGAATGGCTCGCTCAAATGACAAGGAGCGAGAATAGTAATGCGGACTACTTTCTGCGCTTTCGAGAGTGGAATAGGAAACAACGAGCGATATAGACGTTGCCCACAAAGGCGTCTTTTCATAAATTGCGAGAGCCTTGTGCTAGATCCAGCTAAAATCTCAGATGTGGTTACATCACATAAGTCTGGAACCTTGTCCTAATTGGTGACCACTTTTAGAACAACGAGATGTTCTGGCTGACTGTTCAAGAGATAACATCAAATGCTGACCGATCCTCAACCAGGGTCAAGCTGCTGTCCCGAAATTCACAAGTAAAGTTGATGTGTCCTACTGGGGCGAGATAGGATGGAGGAGTGGGGGTAGTGGTCTGCAGGCGCACCCGTCAAAGTTGAGCGGAGCGATGGCCGTCTTGTGCACTCGTGAAGCAATTACACTCTCAGCTGGTCGGAAGTGTACTCATGACAAATCAGAACAGTGTAAAAAAAATCCACACCACATCTGTACGTAATGTTCGCCATTCATTATGACACGAAATTCATCTGTCTACCTGCCCAAGGAAGGACTTTAAAAGCTCTATCCTACTAATATGATTACAATTGAAAAGGGGACGAGCAAGTGGCACTCTCACTTAGAGGGTCATCAGACTTAGACGGTGACGCGATTCACCCGCGTCGCGACCCCAATCAAGTGCCCGGTTGGCTACTGTATCTCAGGTTCAGGGAAATGGGGTCCATATGTATTATTATTTCGGCGTGAAAACCGTTTGATCACGCGTAAGCAGCCAGGCTCTGACGTGGCACCCTCCGCATTGGTACGGTTTGGAACAGTCCAAACCGTTCATCCGCCACGCCACGTTGAGGCTGCGGGTAAGGTTTGTGGAGAGAGGCTAATCCAAGGTAGGCGGACAGACAAGAAATCCTGCCTCTGTTTTAGAGCACCTCAGACGCGGCGAAGAAGTGGGTTATGTAGTGATGGGTCACTACATAACCCACTTCTTCGATTATTCGGTTAAAGACAGCCCCCGCGCTCAAGTAGTACATGGTCGTCCTTCCTTGGGCAGGTAGTTCAGCCCCCAAGCTAGATACTGTCTCACTCTCGCGACTCCTCAGCGAGCGAGGAGCGAGCTAGAACCGCTCAAAGTTCTAGTTCTAACGCCTGCTCAGTTGGACCGCCTCACTAGCTAGCTGCCCTCTGACGGAGAGCCGCTCAGTTGTTCCTTGTTGGGACGGCAGTCATTAATCGGAACTGCATGTATTTTTTGCTGACCGCTTCGTGCTCGTAA
>MU914694.1:0-16532 GCA_036418165.1 Cooperia oncophora
TTACTTCGAAAGGCCACTTGTAGGTGGAGGTTTAATGCGATCATGGAATGTTCCCCGTATAAGGGGGGGGGTACTGGTGCTTGTCGAAGATGCGTAGACATGACCTGTTCCACCTGTTTTGAGGGATGGTAGCACTGACTGCAATGCATCGTGTGTAAACTTCCCAGGGTGGCTATATGAGTGGAACTAGGCCCACCACTATTCCTCCCTTCGCGGGGTCCAGTCTTCCTTCCTGCATTCCTCTTCACTGTTTCGGGAAAGAGGGACGATCCAATGAAGAAAGGCCAAAAGTTCGCCTCGCTGCTCCCACCCTACAGGCGTCAAATGTGCCTTCATGAGAATTCTTCCATTTTGCGCAGTTCAGGTCTGGGAGGTTCACTACATAATGTTAATTTCGATTACTTTTATTCCACTCACATATTCTTCAAAGACGAGATGCGAGGGGGCGTTTGGCCGCACCCAACCCAGCCCTTCCACTTGTGACGTTGGCGCCCAGGCCATCGTGCCCACTGTTTAAGTTCTTGTCATATACGGTACTTCAAGTTGCCTCGCCCACAGAGGGAGGAGTCGCGTAGCAGTCGTGTCTGAGAGTACAGCCGCATTCACTCTGTGAGGGACCAACCTGTAGCGTCCTTGATCTTTCAGGTCACCCTTCTTCTTAAATTGCACAATTCTATACTTCTACGAAGTACCTTTTTGAGCAGGAGGACATGCTGTGAAAAATCCATTCTCTCAAAGCAGCTTTGAAGCTGCTTCACTGAACAGGCGATGCAATTTTACTAGTGCAATTGTTCGGTGGCTTAGGGTAGTCGCAGTTTTCCAGCAGAAATTCCGTAGATAGTCTATGCTACAGTCTTTACTTCTATGCTATTTCATTGCTTTTTTTCAGGAGAATGTCAAGAGAACCGTAATGCCGCTCCGTCGCGCGCGGCAGTGGGCGCGGCGTTCCCTCAATTTGCACTACCCTTTCGATTGAAGCATCGATTTCATGGTAGACAAGGACATGATAGATATTTATATCGATCAATACCACCTAAAATCGTCAGTCATTAGCGGGGGCAACGTCCACTGGCGCGCGAATCACGATTCTCTTGCCACATATCCCTCTTTTCAAGGTCTGTATGCCTTCTAGCCGGGGATGGGTTTTGAGCCGGGGATGGCGACAATATCAGTTTTTTTTGGCATGAAATGCGCAAGTCCTGAGAACTCGACCAGCCACGAGGCTTTCTTTTGCATTTTTTACCATTTATTTCGCTTTTTCCTTTACTGCCAACTCACTTACCACCCCATCATCATTTTTTAACTCCACTACCAGTATCTTGGCAATATCGGGGCCTGTCCTCAATCACGCAACAAATAAATAAAATAAATAAATAAGTAAATGGATAAGGCATAAACAAACAACTACTTTGTTTTACCAGCTTACAGTATGGGGTTCCTTCACAACACTCATGATAAGGTGCCTTGTAAATAAAGACCTGGAAGCATATTTCATGGTCCAATAAATCAAACCAGCTACGTGCGCGTGTGCGGACGTCTTCAGCAGCACAACGGAAAGAATCGCCTATCTCATCTTCCTACGTGCTCTAACCAGCGCTCTTCCCCGGATGTGGCTAAAGTAAATGAGAGGTTTCGGATCAAATCTCTGCATATACCTTTTCCAGCTTTTCTCGCCTTAGTCATATTGAGCATTTTAACGACTCAGTTTTAATCAGTGATTGTTGTGATTCTAAGATGAGCTGTTTCCCATAAACCCAACATATTAAAGGCACGGTCTGCGATAAAAACCTTAGGTGATTTTGCAGAAATGTGGAAGAAAATTCGCCAAGTGAACCATCTATGAAGAGAAAATGCCAAAGGGAACGTTGGAAACGCATTCGTCAGGCCTCCTCTAGCCTCAAACAACTGTAGAGGTAAAAGACCGAAAAGACCGCGCGCTGGGACGATTCCGTCGGCTGATTCCCAGTAATGAACCTTATGACTCTACAAGGGACATTGAATGCATCCACTCTTTGGAGGCGGAGTCTGGAGGCGGAGTCACTGGAAAAAGGGATGTACCACTGAAGCAACTTTGCGCCTTAATTCCTTTACCGTACAACTTTCCGCCGCGAAACTGGCACAGGGTTGTCCACTCCGGACGCACCCACATACCCTCTTGCATTTTCATAGGTCATCACGGACCGCTCCTTTAACCACGTATGATGTTCTTCTGGCCCATTTCGGTTAGTGAAATTGCTGCAAACTAGAAACAGAGATCCCGCAAAAACGTTCTGCAATGTTCAGCAGCGGAAAAAGCTTGAAACAAGCTTTGAAATGACATTTTTATCTGTACCTAAGCCATCTATCCTCTTCTTAAACACCAGCATTAGGTTCAGAAGCTGAGAATCTAATGTTATAGCACACTAATATTGAAATTTTTGTCAAGCGGAGGTAGTGTAGTGGCAACTGGCGCCACTTGGAAACAGGCACAAACGAGGTGTGGGGTCGAATCCCGGATGAGCGAGGTGTGGGGTCGAAATCCGCCCGAGCTAACCGAGCTTTTCATGCACGGGGAAAGCTAAATTGTGCTAGACTCGTCTAAGAAGATAAAATCGTCGACTTCTACAGCATCTTCCCTCCCCCCCCCCGCCCCGCTTCACAGCAATGCATTGCATAGGCAGCCAAATTCACATTCAGAGGCCACCACGACTAAAAATAGAAGTGAACTGCGTGAAGCATCCTGAAAACTGATTCATAGAAGTGAGAACTTTCGTCTTCGAGTTTTTTGATGCAGTATCGCTTCTCATCGTTTCGCCAACCCTCAAATTGCTGGAATGTTCGTCAGCGTACTCGATGACATGGGCAGCCGTCATGTCTGTCACGTCTTAGTACTGCTTGGCCCTTCGGAAAAGGGTCTCAACTGTCTGACTGTTGGTTTCTTTCTTCCTTCACTTTCTTGTCACTCTCAAAAAAACCTATGCTCTTCTCAAAACATTGGATTTTCGAAAACGAGGTCTAAATATCAAAGTAACAGCGTCGTGCCCTATCGTAGTAATCTTCAGAATAGGTCCAAGCAACAAATTCAGAGACATAAGGCACTATACTACGCATTCGTTACTCTGTCGTAAATGGTAACAGGGAAGCGGCATAGTGGAAAAATGGCGAAAGGGCGAAATAAAACGGTCAAAAATCTGCAAAAAGCCCTACACGACTTAGGAAGCAATTTCGAGTTCCCCACGGCATTGTGCCAATAACGGCTGCGGTAGATACGGCTGCATGTATGTACCCTTATATGCTTGCAACGGGCAGGAGGTAGTTACTGACAAATGCGCGCTCACCACCTGCGCAGTACTAAGTTCAAATCCCGGGTATACTCCCCAAACCTTCTGCCCCGGGGACGGTGAATTGGTACCAGATTCGTCTGGGAGGATAAAACACTGACTTGTACATCGGCTGGCCCCGCAAGTCATTGTATAGGCCACATCGCATTCAATAAGCCACTACGATTCTGAATGGAAGTAGAATGCGTGCCGCAAATGATCAACGGGGAATATTTTATCCTTTTTTCGTTATCCACCGCAGCCGCTTCACATCAATCCCTTTACTTCATATTGTAACTTCATTGGGTTGCACATCGCAAAGGAAACAATACGAGCATCAGCATTAGTCGTCCATTTGTGGGCGTCCGAGTCGTTATGTGCAGCTTGGCTGGGCGCTATAAGCGTACCTTCCTTGGAACAGGGCACGCCATTGCGTTGTGATCATTTCCTGAAAAATACGACCCCCCCTATATCCATCTTCAAGTACGACCCCCCTCCGGGGGGGGAGGTCGCAGTACCACGTACGTCCCAAGCACGTCCAGCACTCTGGCGCTGGTGTAGCATACTGACAATACGTACGAGGAAGGGACGATGATAGGAGCTACAATCACCGCCCACAAGGGCACCATGAATTTATAATTAAGCAAAAGGACTCACGACGTGACGATAATAAACCGATGAAAGTACATTCCCGGACTTTTCTGATCGTAGGAGCACATTTGCTTGCAATTGGGAAGCCCTATCTAGAAGTTACACCTTCCAAACACCTGCGTGAAAGCCCCATGCATGGCGCATTGCAGAGGTGATGCCAATTGGCGCCCAATGGCCTATTTCCTGATACCCTTTGCGAAAACATGTTTTAGAAGCATACCAAAGTCTTCAAGCCAACTGGAGGTTTCATGGCCTCGGAGGGGTTGATTTTTCGGTGTCGTGGGGGTGATTACAAAATGATCACAACGGGGAATTTTTTCGAATAGTAGGTCTAGGAAGGAAATTAAAACTTGCTGGAAAGTAGAAATCTTCAAGCTTCCGGCACAGTTCTTTTTTTTACGAAAGGCCGTGTATGAAGCTTGCCATGGACGTCCAAAGCGTAGCGACTCGCGGTTCGCAAAAATGATCACAGACGGATCACAACGATGATCACAACGGGGAAAATCTCTGGAATCGGAACGTTTTCAAAATCGCTCAATTCAGGTGACAAGAGCCAACCTAGCTCTACTCATTCCCACTTACCCCTCTCCGATAGCTTCACTTTCAACGAAGTTATGGGTGTTCAAATGAGGGGTACTTTTCACGTTTGGCTTGAAATTGGCTCCAGGCCGTAAAATAGCGCGCACCAATGAGCTTGTATGAGCGCGCTGACCGCGAACAGCCAAAATTCAAAAGTAATCCATAGTTCCGGTTCCCAGCTGGCCTGGTGAGTTTTTTTCTTATCTTATTCTTTTTCTTATTTGATTGTGAATTATTTGATTGTTTGTTTTTGTTGAGTTTGGTTTTGTTTTGTTGAGTTTGATTTTGTTGTGAGGAAATTGCTCAGGATTCAATTTCTACGGTTTCATAGGTAGCTTTTGCAATGGATTCTTTTCTAGATTTTGCGGATTAGTGGATTGGGATTTATCTAGACCAGATGAGGAGGGTTGGTGGGCGAAGTGTCTTGAAGTTTTTTGTGAGGAAGGAGGAAAAAGTTTCAGCAATATTTTTTTAATTCTTGACTTAGGAATAGTTCGATAGTGCCTAGTTCTATTTATTGTCATCTACATCGTCCCTTTTGAGCTTCTTTTCACTTGTACCGTGTATCACCGCTCTCTCCACTTCAACATGGGCCATGCGTTTACGACCCCCCCCCATCGCGGGCAAATACGACCCCCCTGTTGTGATGATCACAAAGATGGCGTGCCCTGCTTGGAATAGGCTATACGCAAACCGGAATCACTCCTGCTAGGTGTATTAGCTCTACACATCTTGATGATTTACGGTGCCACTTCAACCAACTCAATTTTTTCAGAATAGCTTTTCAAGCTTACTTGATTTGAGCAAACAAAGTTCCATGTACAATTTGAAAATTATAGGTGAAACTACCAAAAAGCACCCGAGTTGGGCTTGTACGCCTTCCAAAAGCACACTTATGGTTAGCAATCGGCAGAAATTTTTATCCAGCTCTGCAGATCGGTTATGTGGATAACCCAGAAAGGATTTGTCCCTTGAAGTACGCGCCAAGCGGGTCACAAGCTTATCATTTGAGCTCATGACATTCATGTTGACTTGTTGCCTAGGTGCACATGACGCTACAAACTCTGTCGCTTTTCTACTGTCTGCTCTTTCGTACGTACAGTTTTCTTCTCCGCATTCTGCTAATTGAAGGGGTTTTATTCGGAGCGTTTCTGTTCTTTTCTCCCAGGACTGGGTTAAGCATTCACAATGGTCCTAGCGACGACTTATAATCAGAAAATGTGCCTCCAAGAAAAGTTTCCATTGATTAATATCTGCGCTCCATGTGTGTTCATTTCCATTAGAAGCTCTATTTGCTGCTTGTTCTACAGATTTTTCTCCTTTCTCCTTTTCATTGCATTCAGCCTTGCGGATACTACATTCCCATTTCCAGCAACAATCTTTTCTAGGGAAATTTGAGTATTCAAAGTACCACATACTTGTAGCTGTCTAACTAACCAGATTTCGCTCACTCAGCTTTGCTGCACTTTTGGTGCGCTTGAGTCCGTTTCAGTTCATTAGAACACATAGTGTCATTCCTGAAGCCAAAGTTAGCAGGGCGTTGCACTCGAAAAAGACTAGTCGAATCCTCAGTAGTCCTTGACCAGACATGGTTTTTAACTGAAAGCACAGCCCTGAAATCTGCCTTGAAATCAAGGCATCGGCTACTTTCCCCTTTTACTCTGGCCACTCTGCGTTTTTCACGATCCTCCTTTGAAATTGGAGCAAAAATTTTATCGAGATTTTTCCCAGGGCCGTATGTGGCCCGGGAATACGTGGAAAGAGGCGGTTTGGTTCTCGCAAGATATCCTTTTGGCAATGAAGCAACTCTCGCTCGGGTAGTCGATTGGCAGGGGCCGATCTCCATAAAATTCCATCATCTTTTTCGAAGAAGGGGTGCTCAGCTGATAATGCCAAATCCTGGGATCGGCATTCAGTCGCTGGAGGGAGTTTCTTTTTTGACCGTGAGAAAAAAATGGCGTTTAATTTTTGCATTCAAGGTGCACTGTACCCTCCCTTCCCCAATCGGCGCAGCAAAACTATTTTTTCTGATAGTTGATCGGACGTTCTCTGCTTTCCCACTCAACAGCCAAAGTTTGCGGAGCTTTATAAGAGCACAAGAAGGATATAGCACGAAGGTCAAAGGGGTCGTAGTGGGTGAGGAAAATTGAACGCTGCACGTGCCCTCATACCAATACAGCGCCAGTTGATCCAAAAACACCTGGCGCTGGCTGTTGTAAGGCGATTACGCGGTATAAGGATGTAATATATAATCGCATTAGAGGGGTTAGATACTTTTGACAACAAGTTTCCAGCGAATTTTGAAGATTGAGGTGTTTCAGCGAGATACTTTTGGCAACAAGTTTTCAGCGAATTTTTAAGATTGAGTTGTTTCAGCGCCGAGTGCTTGTGTTCAGCCGATCAAATTTCGCTGGAAGAAGGGCGAAAACACCGTAGTTCACCAATTCGGTGATCTGGTGGTTAGTTTTTCAGAACGATTGCTTGCATTATGTAGAGATCCATGAGCGGTTCACAAGAATAAGGTTCATTTTTGTGAGCTTTACAGGGAATTCCAGCGAATTAATGAAAAGAATTGCTCGGAATACGCGACCTTAGTCATCTTTTTTGGCTCCTTTCTAGCTGTAGCGTTTAGTATGCATGGTTTATGAAGTGATCTTCAATTTTTCATGGAAAATAACGCCTAGGTGAAAACTCAAGTAATCCTTGGCAATTGTAGTGGCCACCGCAGCTCCTTGCTAAAATAGTTGTACTATTACCTGGAACGTTCCATTTACTAGTACGCTAATTAAAAGTTAAAAAATTATTCCAAAAAAAGGGAGGACTGTCATGTAATAGCTGCGAAGCGCGTTCATACCTGAAAAATCAAATATGTTTCCCTGACAGGATTCAACGAGGTCTCTGATCAAGCTTTGACGGTAAAAGTTGAGAAAGACTGATAAAGATCCATATCCAATCCATCAGTTAGCACCCGAGAGAGCTCGGAAATTTTCAAAATCTCTCCTTTTTATCTTTCCGGAAATCAAGGTACGCAAAGGTAAACTGACGGCCGTGACCACGAATTTCTGACCATTCTATTTCTGAGCCCTTTGGTGCCACCGTGTTGTTCCTCCTACCTAAAAATAGCTTCTGTGTGCGGAGAGGAAAATGCTAGTAAAATCCTGGAGATCACTCAGAAACTTCCTATGCTGTACCTCAATACATGCCAAGTGAGATACTTCGGTTTGACCTTATTTTGGTTGCTTTTCATGCCTAATCGAAGAAATTAACTCCATATACTAAGTGTTACAGATAGAACCAAGAAAAATAAAATGGCTACGGTTGCCCGTGCTATGCATTTTCTTTTTACTCGTTTTCACATGGACGCTCCAGCAAGTGGAACGCTGCATTGATGTGGTCGCACATAATGGACGCCTCAAGCAACAAACCGTTGTCAAGAAAATCTCTACCTTGTTTCTTGAACGATCGGCTCGTGGAGGTTTCGTCATAGGGTTTTAACGGCACGCGAAAGTGAAACACATGTTTAGGAGGCCCATGCTGCCTCGTGAGGCGATTTTCTAGCCAAATTAAGATCTACTTCTCTGCACAGTGTTCTTAAACGGCAGCATTTGCAGTAAACTCCCATGCATTATCGAACTGAAGGCAGAAGGAACGATTGGAAAAATTAATGAGCGCCATTAATTTTTCGTTACGCTTGGTTATATGCTGAAAGCTCAGCCCGGTTATATTTTTGAGCTTCGCTGACGAGTTAAATCGGGTTATATTCGCGTTGTACGCCCTGCCTCACTTCCTGTTTAGAACGTGGCCATTCCGTCAAGCCTTCACATTACTTCCATGCTTGGAAGGTTTACTCACTTAATACTCCAATTAACCGCTATATATAAGTCATATTTGACTGCAGTGAATTATTCTGTTTAATCCTTATCAAAAAAAGCGTTCTTGAATGTGACCAATCTCATTGCTTTTCAACCTTTTCATGAGGCGATCTGTGCTAAATAATTGCCAGTTGATCGGATTTAAGCTTTCTAGACCACAGACTAAACGGACCCTCTGCCGAAAGTTGATCCTTTCCCTGGAATCATTTACAGGGTTCATGGCAGTTATACAGTGATGCCTTAAGGCACGTCGGACGTGGATAGTTAACACTCATTTCCCCTGAGAGGAGCTCTACATCCTTGCATAAGGCTCTTGCTTTCCTTAAAAATTTTTTTTTTTGTTCAGTTCCAAGCCGGCTGAATAAGCCATAAATGCGGGGGGGGGATCACACCTGTGAGTTTTTTGTGTGTCCTTTTCTTTGTTATTTTTTAGTTCATCTCTTCTCAGTCGTGTCTCATCCAGCAAGTGCCCTATTGTCTCTATATATACCATTTTCACTTTAAATTCACCCTTTTTCAAAGCCAAAATTCCAACAGCCTTTTCAACCAGATTCACGTCCTTTTTTCAAACGCAACATTTCACCCCTTTTCAATCAAAATTCACCCCTTTTCAACGGCAAATCACACCTCAACTTTGTCCACATCAAAATTTAAGCCACACTGTATAATGGGCGAAGAACATCACCAAGCCAGATCACGCCAGATCATCACTGCGAGTTTGCAATCTAGGCTGACCACGCCCACTTGCTTTTCGCGGACTTTCGATATTTTCTCAAAATTTTTGCATTTTAGGGCTGCTGCGTGAAGCCCCGCCCATCATGAGAGGCTCCGCCCACTTTGAAGAATGGATTGCAAGTCGGCAGTATATGGAGCCCAGGCTTGCATGCTGGGGTATTGCATCATGAATGAATCTTTGCCGGATTTTCTTGCTCCGAGTGGCCAACGAGACCCTAGCATGCAGGCCAAGTCTTTTATACTGGCCGGTTTGCACCCCATTTTTGAAAAGTGGGCGGAGCCTCTTATCGTGTGCGGGGCTCACGCAGCAGCCCTAAAATGCAAAAATTTTGAGAAAATATCGAAAGTCCGCGAAAAGCAAGTGGGCGTGGTCAGCCTAGATTGCCAAACCCTTTAGAGAATGGGCGGAGTCGGCCATGTGTCAATGCCCGGTCGTTTCCAGTCAAAGTGTTTGTGGGAAACAGCAAAAGCAGAAGTTATGAAACAAGATTTGAGAATCTATGTCCGCGCTGACAAGTGGCGTGGCCTTTGGGGCGGGACTCGTAGTGATGTCTGGCGTGATCTGCTTGATGAGTTGCCCGCCCTAATAAGTGTGGTTAATTTGATGTGAAAAGTGAGAGTGAATTTGGTTTGAAAAGGGTGAATTTGGTTTCTAAGCCCCGCCCCCTCTGGACCTACACTCCACTTTCGTGTCCCGCGGAATTTTGATTTTTCATGTGCCGAATTTTGCACTGTTTAGGCCGTGCGAACATTCAAGCGGCCGCCCACTAATGGAAGCCCCGCGCAATCTGTAGAAGCCCCGCCCACTTTTAAAAAGTGATGCAGATCGGCGAGCTAGTGACCGTACTGGCAGGTTATGGTCCGGTCCCGTCACCCCGGGACAAGAAGTTTCGCCTTTTTTTCATTCTATGTGACGTGAGAGGCCATAACCTGCTAGTACGGTCACTAGGCTCGCCTATCTGCATCATTTTCGAAAAGTGGGCGGAGCTTCTACAAAGTGGGCAGAGCCTCCGTAGGCGCGGCTGCTTTGTCACAGCTAAAAAAAAGTGAAAATTCGGAAGAAAAATCAAAATTCCGCGGAAAACGAAAGTGGGCGTGGTCAGAGGGGCGAGGCTTAGTGTGCTAGTGTATAAAAGGCATGGCTATATTTGTTTTGTGAAGATCGAATGTGAAAAAACCGACGTCGAAAAATGTTATAAAACTTTAGAAATTACGTAATTTCATTGTGAAGTGGGCGGAGTCACATATGTGTCAGTAGCAGTCCTATTCAGTTGTTGTGTCAAGTAGCAAAGGATGGAAATGTGGAGGAATTCATAACCATTGGAAGAAACCATGAGCCGCGCAAGAAGTGGACGGGGGGGGCCTGCAGGCAGTAACCTAGTGGTGTAGTTTTCAGCTGCCCATTGTAAGGAGTGTGTTCCGATTTGGTTCGAATAGTGTTCGATTTGAAGTGAAAACGGTATAGAAAGAATACCAGTTTTCGACAGTAGGAGATCCCCAGTCCCGGCTTGCGATGTTTGCAGCAGATTGTTTGGTTCTTTTCTTGCTCACTCTAATACTCCTCCAGGAAGGTAGAGAAGGCTGTGTGCCTTGTGCTCAAAGGTGCGGTGCTAGGTGTAGAAGGTAAACCATGGCGTCAGGAGGGCGGTGTGGTCCGCAACGAACGTTGTAGCGGCAACTTCAGCGCCAAAAATATTGTAAAGGAGGGGGGACCGCTATATGCGCAATATAGGCTCAGTGAACACCCTTTTTTCCAGCGAGTCGCTGCTTCAAGGCCTGGTTTTCCAGTGAAAAACGAAAGCTAGCAGCACGAAAATGCATGAAAGATCGTCAGCTTCAAGCCGTCGTGGACTCTTATCGGGAAAATACAGTTGAGCGGATGAGGACGTGGTGTTGATGGAGGTAAATTGGACAGGTACAAACTAGGATTTGCGGAATGCAAGATCTATCTAGGGTGATGTTAGCATGTATTTTTTTCTGTCTTATTTGTCTTCACTATCGCATTACTTGTGACCTTGTGTCTATCGTGGCAAAACTCCCTAACCCACATCTTGATGGCGAACGAAAGCGAGAGCTGCCTTTAAAGTAATAGATAAAGGGACAGAACCCTCTAATAACCACAGATGCAAGATCCGCCATTCTCCGGCCTAAATTTTTTGCTCGTAGAATCAAGGCGTCTCTCTGGCCAGATAGAAAAAGATGTCTGTGCGGCGCAAGCAGGCATGGAGGAATCGCCGCCATAGCCAATCGCCCATGCAGTGCTTTGTCCATTGTGAGAACTTACAATTTCTGGAATAACACGCTTGAGGAGTCAAATTCAATTTGGGTAGAGCACATGCGACGCAGCCGTTCTTTCTTTTTTTCTATACGCATCATTGCACAACTAATTTCTAAGCAACGTCTTGATTCTTAACTCGTGGAGAACATGGGTAATCCCGTGGGCACCTCTTGGCACCTCGTGTAGGGCACGCCGAGTCACCAAAACATTACGGTAATAGCCTAAGTTTAAGCATCGACTGCTTGAGGATTTGCTTACCATTTTCTCCGAAGGTCGCATGAAACACACGGTAACGTCGAGAATTGTAACTGCGCTCATTGACCCCCCCCCCCCCTCTTACGTTTGCAGGACTTTGCTGCTGACTTCCGCTGGGGCTTGCAAGACTTGCAAGAACACGTGTATACTGAAGCACAACGCCGCACAGTACGACTTGGCAGGTCGAGTTGAGATGGCAAGTTTTTTGAGGGCGTTACGGGAGATGATCGATTCCAGGGAAATCTAGCAGTCCATCATCAACATACGGCGACTGGTCGGGACGGCACAGCCGCGCTGCAATGTGACGCGATAGCGGCTGCGGCTCGGTGACGGTGAATCAGCTGATTTCGATGGAATTCGGCTGCGATTCCCACTTTTCAACTCTTCAAAGCTTCGAAAAAGTGGAAGGTGAGTTATTTTGAACAATTTTAAATTGTACTGACTCTGAATGAATCTGAAAGAATGTAAGCCATTTGAATAAATGCCTGAAATAAGGCAAAATACAAGGAAAAGAGCATAATAATCGACATAAAATAAAAGGGAATCAGAGCCAGTACAATTCAGAATTGTTAGAAAAACTCACCTTCCACTTTAGAAACTAAGGAGCTAAAAAAAAAAGTGGGAATTGTGGGCAAGCCGAATTCCAATCAACCATGCTGAATCACGCCAGTCACGCGAGCCGCAGCGCGGCCGTCGCGTCACAGTGGCAACGCGGCTGTGAGCGGCGGCCCCGACAGTCCATAATGAATGGAGGACTGTAAGTGTGGCAGACTCATGCTGTAATCACCTCTTGTATGCGAATGCAATGGTGTTGAAGCGCCCTATGCCCCGCTGCACAAAACTTAGGATACTTCATCCTTGCTCCTTATGGCGAGGGGTGTTCAGTGTATTTACTGGGTAAAAGTATGAAATTGTCTCGGTATTAAGTATGAGTAAAAGGCAGAATTTTTGAATGAAATTTATTTTTTATTGTAGTCTCCCATAACCTCAATGCAATTGTTTGCTCGGGAAAATAACTATGCATTACCCTCTAAAAATGTCTTTCCTCATTATTGGCAAAATCTGCGTTAATGGCCACTTTCAACTCTTCATCGTCTGAAAAAACGCCTTTCAATATCTTTTTTAGGTTACGGAGCAAGGATTAATCTCAATAATTTTCTCAATTTTCTTCATTTTTCTCAATTTTTTGAACCAGTAATCATTTTCTCAACATTGTCGCATCAGTCATTCTGGTCTTCTTTCACCAAGGATAACTAGAATAGCATTGATGATAACTAAATGAAATTTTGTATTTATACCCTCAGGGAGTGTCATTACCTATTGAAATGATTTAAATCCCTTCTTCACTGCTAAATTACCACGGCACCGAGAATACACGGCGCTTGAACCTTCTGCTGACATGCTGATCTCATTCAAGACTGTGAAGTGCTTCGTCCGAGGTGGTTAGGTGTTTACCACGATGACACGTGTTTCTTCCTCCAAACATACACTTGTAATGTGAGGGTGTTCGAATGGGCGTCCTGAGTGTGTCACTGCCATGTTAGTTCGCCTATGAGTCCATGGGCATTCGGGCGCATCTGCGTCTAATGATCGCCACTCGCTCCGAAAGCCCGTGGCTCTTAACGACTTCCGCTACTTTCGCCATCCTCTTCGTGTTTCTTTATTAGCTCCTCGTTCTTTTACCTGCCTTTGTTTTACGATTACTCCTGCTATACCTCCGAGGGCCCTGAAGTAATTCACCAGCACTTCCACCTTTTTAACATCTTGTTAAAGTGAGCCGTAGAGGTCCCAACGAGAAGTCTGCAGTCATGAATAATGGTAATAATGGTTTGTAGAGTAGCAATGGCAGCGGTGTGTCCCACTCAGAATTTGGGGACCGCATTGCTAGTTGTGCCTTTTCCAAGCAACCGAACTTTTCCATTAGATCGGACTAGGTTCTTCGGTATCACGTTCCTGTGGAAGCATAAAGATCCTAGGACTGGTTGCAGAAGTTAGCTGAGGTGGTTGGAATCCCTTTCTGCACCCACCGCCTAGACCGCTGTCGAGCTGCCATGTATTCCGGCCCTCTAGTTAATACATTGAACGGAAACTATTAGGTTGGTGCAGAAGAATGCAGGTGGCCAAGCTAATTTTCACAAAGAGAAGGAAGCTTCATCACGCCAATATCCTAATACTCTAGGGTTCTGAAAGCGACAAACTCAATCAGACTTTCCACATCACCTTGGTTTCTGAAGTGTTTCGCCCTCAAAAACTTGAAGGTGCTTGAATATGTGGTAGTCTAGCCTAAAGTGTGAAAGATGGTCCAAAGTTCTGTTGCTCAACTTATGCAGCTTTTGCCGTGTGATCAATGAGAAGTGAGGTCTAGCGTTGTCATGAAGTAGGTTGCCCCTTTCCTACTGACAAATGCCGGACATTTACTGCTCCTTTTCTGGTGCATTTCGTCGCTTTGCTGACAGTACTTTTTTGCTGTGATCGTGTTTGCTCGGGTTCAGAAAGGTGTACTGGATCATAACTGCTCCAGACAACCGTAACTATACCCTGATTTTTGTGCGTTTTCAGCTTTTGGTGACGTTGTGGAGCTTCTTCCATGTACATCCACCGGGTGGATCGTGGCCTTTTATCGTAGACTACCCATTTCTCATCGCAGGCCGTAATCCGTTCAAGAAACAAACCATTCAAATTACTCGAAGGTGGGCCGACGACAGCGACTTTTCCGGCTCTCGGTCACCTCATGCGAAATTCACTCATCAAGCTGCTTGGTCTTCCCAGGTCTTCCCAATTTGCTTCAAATTTTGGAAGACTGTAGTGTGATAGACTCCTTGGCAATATCTCGCGTGGTTTTGTGCTGATCAGCTTCAACTGACGCCTTCAATAAGTGTTGGTAGACGGCTGCCATGTGGTTGGTCTTCGAGGCTGGTGTTGGGCACGAATTCGCAACCAACGTTGGGCTGTGCATTCGTTCACACTACCCTGGTCCCATACATCGTAATATTTTGAGAGGTTTGAGCGGAAGTCTGGCAGTTTGAACTCATAGAAGTGAATAAAATGAAAATAGCGATTACACACTATAAATAAAAACCAAATTAATTTTTAGTAGCGGTTTTCGATAAAACTTCACATACGGATACAGAAAGCGCATAGAATAGGCTTTTCAACGACGTACAATACTTGGTGAAAAGTCTTAGTTCATCGAAAAAAGTGTTAAAACTAGTGAGGCAAGAAACCCTGCATTTCTTTTGCACCAACCTAATAATACGATTTCTCGAAGGTCTGCAAGCTGCACCTGCAGAAATCGTTCAAATATACTCTGGAACCTTCAATGAAAGTGAGATAATGAATTTTGTATGAAGTTGGCGAACCACTAATAAACGAATTGAAGTCTACTCGAATTTGGAAGGTATGCAATCCAGTGGATTTATCCGCTTCCTTTGTGATCTTTGATTCTAACTTACCCTTGATATCATCACGAAATTCGTGGGCAATCCAGTAATTTTTAGCAAATTTGTGTTGCGACATGTAGTTTCGCATTCTTGTGGAGGAAGTTATTTCGCTTCTCTAGGAGTGTTTTTCGCGACTCGAGCCATTTGAGTATCAGAGTTCCTACTTCAGAGATCGTGCCAGTATGCGGAATTTTTAGTATACGATCCCCTAAATATTCCAGAAATCACTAACAATGCTTTATTTCGGTGTGGCTCAGATTTCGACAATGGAATACCTGACTCCCATGAACTGAGCCATATCATTCGTGCAAATGTTAGGTACAAAAAAACTTACTTGTCATCCACATTTGCTGTAGCCTTCAACAACACGAATGTCGGCTGCAAAGTCGAATGCTGCGTAGCTCATAAACTCGGCTAACTGCAGGTTCATGAAGTTTGCAGAGTGCAGAATTTTGTAGTTTGGATCATAAAAGATGCGAGTGATGGTGAGACCATGTCCGGGAGGCTTTTCTACTCCCCATGGGGTGAACAGAATCAGTTCTCTAACAATAGATGAAACAAGTTCTTTTCTTCTTCTGATCAGGCGGTTCCATCAAGTTCGATCTTTGCTGAACTTTCACAACGGTGCAGAGCAGTATGATAGAAGACCGGTTCCTCACAGAAAAACTTTGTTGCTCTGTGGTTCAGACGGTAACATTAGAATCCGACCATGCTTACCGTAGTGTTCAAGATGCATTTCTAAATTTTTGCATGAGCTGTTGAGTCTCTTTTATATACAGCTGTAATGACTGAAAATTTTTTTAAGTTTTCCGAGCTTCCCAGGAAGAGCTCAAAGAAATCAGCAAAGGTTTGTGCCCACTCCACCATGTGGGTACTATCTTGTAATCACTCAGGACGTGTCCTTACGTACACTTCAAATTTCCAGCGATGGAGTATGTAGGCTTGGCCGCGTACTGCACTTGAATAGGGCGTAGGATGCGTTGTTCTTCGTTCTGTTTATACAAAGTGTTATCCTATCTTGTACTGGACAAAGCCGTGGTTGCAACTGCTTTGAAACTGTAATATTCCTGCAAAAAAACGCAGCTGCTGCCACGCTGAAATGAAGTACGCATCCACGGACTCTCTATCTCTGGGATATGGGGTGTATTTCATGAAAGACTGAATAGATATTATTTCCTCCAAAGCCGGAGAGAAGTGCTATTAATAATATCTCTAGATCAATATGATTAATTACAACTCTTGGGCACGAATTCTCCCAGATGAATGTTTAGCGACTCCTAATACTCTGGAAGGAATGCTTAACACACCGAAAAGCCGCAATTGAGCCAATTGACAGGTCTACATGGATGACAAACTGAGGCATGCGAACGAATTTCATTGCTTTGACGCTGCCCAAGAATGCCGATAGTCAGTAATAAGCAAT
>MU914695.1:3886-20183 GCA_036418165.1 Cooperia oncophora
ATGAGGGCGGAAGCCAGTAATGAGCAGCACAAAGATGTCAGTGTGCTGAGTCCTGTACAGCGAAACTTGCTTTGCAGAGAACTCGGATATGTAAAAATTAGTACAAAACTTTCATTTATCAAACTAACCTAAAATAACTGGAAATATTAACAATGTCGTACATTCATCTCGCGAGTGACTAAACAGTACAACTCATGCTCTGGTTCGCTTCGGATGATGGGGCATGTCCGCGATCGCTTTTGGCGCTGAGCCAACCTGTTTTTTTTTCGACAAACGACAGACTACCATATCGTTCGTATCAGACGTTTTCCAGCAGTTGGTCTCCCTCATCGGAATCAGCAATTGGCGGAGCACGAATCTGGCGGCGTCGACAGGGACACGCTCCATCATACGCAACGGAAAACACTGTAATAAGCAAGTGCACAGGTTCGCCATGGACCTCCCTGAATCCTATAGACACATTTGCTCGCGTGGACAGACATGCGCACAAGTTGCACCATCCCATCACCTCTGCGCGGACCTCAATGCGCGGCGCATCCAAAGTTAGCATGATTGAGCTAAACAAAACCACATCCTGCTCCTGCTCCACCACAGGATACGTTCTACATGTATTTCTGGTTATTCGAACACGCTCGCTTGAAACCGTACACAGAAAACGGACTTTCGAACAGTTCGGAGTGTTCCCTAAACTAATCCCACGCAATTATTTCATGACTCCCGGGAGCTTCAAAGAACGTTCAAACAGTTTTTGGAAAAAATCTTCTAGAACTCGACAGTGTTTTCAGATTCCAACTATTGAGGTCCAAGGGAAATATCTTGGTTCAAACCTGTAAAACTCGCGCTGCAAACTATCCAAAAAAACGGCCTAAAAACACCCAACGCAAATCCTCTCTATGAATTTGGCGACCTTTATGAAGATGTCAGTTATACTTTGGATTAAGATAAAATCTTTCTCTGATACTAGGACTGATCGTTTTCTTCTCTTTCCCACAGGTCCGCTATTAAGGAAGTTATGGCTCTTCAAAAACACCCTACTTTCCTGAAAATCGCTCCAATCAAACCACCTGCAACCACCTTGCGGCTGTGGATCCTGCCCAGAATCCCTCCCCCGGTCCCTCGGCCTTTAGTCAGCTGATTTCGGCTGGTTTGCTCTCGTTCGTATTTACTTTTCGTGATTATCTTCTTCTTGGTTTATTCGAATATCGAATATTTATCTTCTTCTAGTTTACTCGAATACACGTCAGAGCGCGCCCCAGCAATTTTGCTTGGACCGCTCAGAGTGCTCTTAGGAGGAATTGGCTTGCTTCCTGCTTTTTTATTTCTATTCTAATTGCAATTCATTCCAGGTACAAACGCGTTACGTTCGGGGGTGGTAATGTTATTGACTCGAGGAAGGGGGTGAAACCCTAATGACCTTTTTTTCTATTCTATTTTCTGAATTAGGATAGAAATGAGCAAAAAGCGAGGGGGCCTCATTCAGGATTGTTACTTTTTCCATTTTTCGCGCTTACTTATACATAAACTTATAAACAAGATCTTCTCCTCCGGCGGGCGAGGGAGGGAAGCAAACTTCATAAGTTCATTGTATAGGGGGGGAGGTCGCTACCAGAACCCCCAAAAAGGGGGGTCGTACGGGCTTCACCAAAATCCCCAACCGATGATGTGCCCTGGCGCATGGTCCTGTTATGAAACCCTGTGACGCCAGACGGACAGAGGGCAGCGGCTGCCAAAGCATCGAAACGTGCAAAAAGGTATGGCGAGCCAGAGAACGAGATTTTTCAAGGGGAGGGGACTCCGATGTGTGGGGTGCAACATAAAGCTGGAGTGAGGAAGAGAAGCCGCACCACGGCCGCCGCCCAGAGTGCCATGCCGGACGAGAGAGCTGCAGAGAAATAGAGAGAGATTGACGCCGTCTCAACCGGGAATCCCACGTTCAAGTTGTTCGTTAGACCCGACAGTGGTTCCCCCCTCCCTCCTCCCGGAAATACGTCTCAGGATTACCCTGTCAACCGCGCGCCTCAGGAAACTTGTCAACCGCGGAGCTTTCCTTCCCATTCCTTCTTTCTTCCTCCTTCCTTCTTTTCCTTCCTTCCTTCTCTCTTCCCTCCTCCTTTGCGTTCTCCTTCAACAGCTGGGCCAGCAGATGCCATGAAAAAATATCTCTGGACCCTCACAGCGAGAGCATGTCCGGTTAAAAACTGCTCTGTAACCGAATACGATACCCCACCCCTACTCCCGCTGTGTTCGTATAACGATAGTGCGCCTTGGTTGGGAATGCACCATGGTACTGTAGGTGCAATTGACTTAGTGCATTTACGGCGGCGCGCAATTGCATGGCTGGTCGTTTCCGATGCCTATCTAAACGAAGCCGAGGTAACCTCTTTGAAAGGATATCGCGCGCGCGCCTGTTTGAATCCTTTTCATTGGGGCGCTCGATTTTATGAGCCCCATACAACCGCCAGAGGTCGTTTCAAAAGGCTCATTCTACTAAGTAAGATGAACATTGTAGTACAGTATCGGAGTCATTCAGTGAATGATCAATAACTACTAAGCTATCGAGTAGCAATAAGGAAATCCCTTCAACTAAGGTAAATTCTTTTCATGGCTGGTGGTCTGAGAAAGCGGAATTCGAAGGGGAGATTGTGTGATTACGTTCCGAATAGGGCTTCTTACTGGTTTCACAAAGTCCTCTCAAGCAAATCTGGCCTACTGTGCAAAGTATTCGTATGATGGACTACTGTAACCAGTTCAAGAATGGCAGCAATTTGCGAATGTGCTGAATGAGAAATGGTACACAGAGATGACAAGGGAAGGGAACAATCAAAAATTTAGCATCGACAAGTAATTACGACATTAAGAAGAACTGACAAAAGCCAGGAGAAAGAAATCGGGCGCAGTTCGTGTCGCGCGTGAATGTTATTTACAGTGAAGGGAGCGTGCCGAAGTTCCTGAAAAGAACAACACCTCTATATCCGCCGTACTTCCACGGCAAGCCTATGAAGATTGAGTTCTGTCCCTATGTGGCGAAACGGAAGTTGCGGGACATGCCAGCTGGAAACGATGCAAACTACAAGTGTCCTAGGTCCTAACCGGCGCGAGATACATTCGATGACCATTGTCATAGGAAAACATACCAACATCTGAATAAAGCACTTCCGAACAGTTATCAAAAATCTTACTAATTCGCTGTTCGAAATAGTCGTCGCCTCCTTCACTAGACTGATGCGCTGAATCTATTCACCGTCAGCATCTCCATCCGCACTTATCAAGACAGTACAGATATGAAAGCGTTGAATGGGTACAGCCGCGTGCAGCAATAAAGTGGATTCAGCCGCATCAGTTTAGCGAAGGAGGCGACGACTTTTTCGAACAGCGAGAGGCGACGACTATGTACCAACAGCGAATTATCAGCTGATTTTGATAACATGCTTCGGAACTCAGCACTCCTGTGAAGCCACCCTCGAAGTCTTGCTTCCTGCTTTTTCAGTCTTTACTGATGTGGCAATTTAATGTCGATGCTGAATTAAGGATTGTTTCAAGTACCCTTCCCTTGTCGCATAGAGGTTACTCGGATCGCTAGTCGCATCATTCCTCATTTAAAAGCGAAGTTTTGTCGTTCTTAATTTGATTATGGTATTTTATCATACGAATAACCTTGGTTGTAAATACATCCAGATGTGCTTCAGGGAACTTTGTAGAAACCATAAGGATGCCTACTTGGATCGTAAGTCGCACTAGTCTTTCCCTGGATTTCTTCTAGGTCCATGACCATTATTAGATGACCCTGGTACGGTACTGCAATGGGAAAGATTTCGTCTCTGAACCAAGCTCGGACAGTTGAATAGTATAGAGCGCCCCAACGAAAAGGATTCAGACAGGCGCGCGCGCAAAATTTTTTGAAAGAGGTTACCTCGGCTTCGTTTAGAAAGCAACGTTCGTTTCGGCGTTTTCTTTGTGCTTTTTCTCTTGAGTTTCTCCTACATATCTGCGATATCAGAGTTGTAATGATTGTAAATTTCCTTGTTTATTTGAATAAAACCGTTTAGGGGTTAAAAACAGGGATGGAGATCGATCCCCGCAAGTTCTCTGGACCAACTTTCGAAGCATTGGTTGAGTTTTCAAAGAGGAATGACGACTCCTTGTTAAATGCGGTGCGTATTTTACATTTTTTCCTCAAACTTCGTTGAAGGTACGGGCGACGACATGTGAGGAGGATATTCTTCACGAGTTGCTCAATGTAACCGCCAGCGCTCACCTTCAGTCCGGGTCCACGAAGAAAATATCGGTCTTCCCATTCCAGACAGCGCCTTGGCCGACTGCGGTGAAGATGATGTCCTAGACCGTAGCGACGTTGTCGGAGCTGCTCGATGTTGGAGGTCTTCCAGATCGAGAGTACTGGTCTCCAGGTAGCTATCCATGGGTGACTCCATACTAGAAGTTTCGCAGCTGTTTGGAGGTGACATGAATTCCAAAGGTCTTCTCCAGTCAGGCGACTGGAGATGACTTCATATTTTGGTGTACATGAAGGTGATGGGCGAGAGCCAGCTCCTGCTTATCGAGGAACATCTTGGGTATCTTCCGCCCTGGTACTCGTATCCACGTCCTCTGTCTGGGCTGCGAAAACTTTGCTGATATGTGACTCGGTCGAAGTGACTTTTTTTGCCCCCCCCCTGTATAGACAGCAAAACTGCAACCTGCATTTCACAAGCAACTTATGAGCAGGTAAAGTTTGTAATGGTGCAGTAGGGTGGAGGCTTGGTGGTGAGCTGTGAAGCATAAGCGAGGAATCGCATCGTCGAACGTCGAACCTTACCACTGAACCACCACGACTCGATTCGACGTCGATTCGACGTATGCGATTCCTCGCTTATGCTTCACAGCTCACCACCAAGCCTCCACCCTACTGCACCATTACAAACTTTACCTGCTCATAAGTTGCTTGTGAAATGCAGGTTGCAGTTTTGCTATCTATATTTGTAAATACCTTATAGACTCTATCGATCTACCCAGGTCTCCATTCAAAGTTCCATGGTAAGTTGGCGGACTTCCCTCGGTTAGTCTTAATATTGACACGCACTTGTGTTCATCTCTTTGTATGCGTGTTGCAAGCGACCTGATTATGGGTTTTGTCATGACATAATAACCATCAGACCGTGTAATTTGGAAGCAAAATTTGTTGGAACTTCACAATTTCATTATCGCCTTTATTCAGGTATCAAATCGAACACCAGCGGAACTGGCTGCAATTGTAATTGGTATACCTGTATTTGAAGTGTATGCGGACCTCCCTGAATGTGAAATGGTCCGTAAACCTAACTTTCCCTTTTATGTACTTATTGCAACATGTTCTGTAATGTATCTACTCGAAGTTCAAACAGTCTAAAGTAAAACTCGCTGCTTACAGCTGCTGGAAGCAATGGAGAGATTGAAGCGAAAACAGAAAAGGGATATCGCAAGAATTACATGGTGGATGAATAAACACCTACCAACAATAAAGTAAGTCTTTTTCTATACTGACCCGAAGTTTCGTTGGCATCTCAGTGTGGGAACATGGGGAAGGCACCAAGAATTTTATTGCAAAAGACAATAAAGATCCAAAAAGAAACGAAGCTTTTGCAAAAGATATTTCCTCCTTCAAATATTAAGGTACTTGGTACCTTCCTCATTGTCAGCAATTACAAAAGTAGGCTATTATCGTGCTGCTTCTAACTGACCCAGCCTATGCTCTGGTGGGAAGAAGCTGTGACCCTTACGAGATCCTCGACCGAAATGTAGATCAGTGATCCATCCGTCTCCCTTCTTGGAAGAAGAGGGCCCCTAATCATGTTCGCGTATGATATCACTAACCATTCCAGTTATCATCTCAACTGCAGAGCTTCACGTGGCTTGTCCTTACTATTCATTTCGGGGGGACCCTCTCCCTTCCACTGCCTTCCCCCCTCCCCCCACAATAATTTTTACCACTGGGTTTTCTGTGAAGCGGTGTCACGCTGTTAACGGTAAGCACGGGAGTGGTTCGAGTGTGCGAGGGGGAGTCATGCATATTGGTGCTGTGGTTCTTTTTAATTGAAAGCTGCAAACTCGTTTATTTTTCTGAAATTAAACTTAACTTTCAACTTTTGTTTCTTCTTTCGCATATTCTATTTTTAGTATTCCCAAAGTGCAATCTTTTGTGGCGTCCGCTTTACAGTACACATACTCTTCACTCCTATATGCGTTGATGTCTTTCCATCCCGACCAAGACTCCAGTTTCTCAAAGGCATATTCTTCGAATACTCGCTAAGCTAAATCTCATCGGTTCATACATAGTGCTCAAACACAGAGAATGTTCGACGTTCAAGACTCAACAGTGAGCGACGAGGGCTCTGTGGTGGTAGAAGCTGTTATACCTATCTGGGAGATATGCGTGCGGTTTTATATATCTGCAAACGCTGGTGTGATGCGTTCATTTAGTTTGGGGCCGACCTGTCGTGTCTCTCGTCCTCAGTCTTAGGAAGTCTGTTATCCAAGAGTCTCCTTCCCACTTCCTTCTTCTACATCCTTCGTTTCTTCCTTCCTTCTCTCTTCATAGTCCCTTATTTTGCTTTCTTTAGATGCTCGGCCCGAGAATGCGATTAGGTATTTCGCAAGACCTCGCGAAATAGCTCTTCATAGTATAATAGTGAAAAGGCAGTAAACCTCACCTTAATCTCTGAATGTTAAAAGATTAAAATTCAAGTATCTTATTCGACATCATCCGCTTTTTTTTACTTTTTTGTCTTTTCTTCAAGGGGGAACCCGCTTTCGGAGGGGTCGTATTTAGCTGAATTTTATCACGCGGTGGTCTGCCCTGGAAGTGGACGCGTTCGTTAGATCGATATCCATACTTTCCTGGTCGCTGGCGCTAGCGTACGCGAAACGCTAGTGGACGCTCGTGGCCACTAGTAGACGCTAGTGCAAAGCATGAACACAGCATCACAGCATGCGGACTTTATGCGTCGTGTCATCTGTATGTATGGAGGAGAAGTTATGGTAGAAGCGTTATACTCATGTGCAGAAGACCGCGCTTGAAAAATTTTAAGAGAAGAGCGTATTTTTCGAGCCTTGTGGTGTGCATACTCCATTCATTATCTTGCGAATCCCATCAGAGGGAGAGGTCGTATTTTACCATGAGGGAGTTTTTTCTTCGATGATCGGTTTGCTCTCACATGCTCTTACTAGCGTCTCTATGTTTTCTGTCACCACCCTGGGAGTCGAGTTCTCGCTCGCAGTGCAGGGTTATGGGTCTGATATGGAGGTCACGAAAAAGTGGTTCAAAGTTCAGTTTTTACTGAACTTAAAAAAATCAAGCAATTATGCGGAGTTCCTGCAGATTAGAGAGAACATACTTTCTAACAATAGGACCGATTATTTGTGTTCAATTATCGCGTGTAAAAGAGCATATCTAAGCCTTTTTTCCTACCGGTAATTCATGGTTTAATTTAGCAGAGCAGTAGTAGTTTTTGGTTCAGTTGAGAATTCAACAACTTTACATGCATATGAGGTGTAATTGGCTCCCCCCCCCCTTTTGACGTTGATAGTGGGGAACAAATATCTTCCCTTTAAGAATTATATAGTCATGTCCACTGACGGGGGTTCTGGGGTATTTAGGGGGGGGGTGGACTTGACAGCGCCCAGTCCTTTTCCCACCAGTTATTGAAGCACGAAAGCACCAGCGATCGGTGTAAAACGGACTAGTGCCGCGCCATACCCAGCCCTTTTGACACACCCCAGCATCCGCAGCGAGGACTGTAGATACTAATGATCATAAACCATTTTTTCTTTGATTTTCCGCACATTAATTTCAGAGTATCACCAAACGGCAAGGAGTACATCATGAAAGCCATGGATATTAGAACATTCCTCAGTCGCTTTTGCAATGCACTACCGAAAGCTTTGTTCAAGGCGTTTATACCGCCAGTGAAAAACTTTCTCATCTCGAAACTGTGTCGCTTCACAAGAAATCAGAAGCTCTTCGATGAACCACCGCCGTTCCCGGCTGAGGATGCGTTGCGTGAGTTCTGACTTTCTAAAAAAACTTTTTACTACGATGGCAAACAAGTCACTTTTCGAGTTGTTGGAGTCCAGTGAAATATTTGATACAATACTGGATCATTGACTTTTTTATCATCTCTTCAGCTGCAATCGTTAATGCCATCGGACGAATGGAAGAACTGGAGAAAAATTTCCCGCATTTGGCTCGCTTGAAACTTGAAATGATTGCCAACATAACCCACTTCACACTCACTTACTGCTTGGACTGGGTTTGGTAATATTTTCGTCACTACTTTGTTGAATTTCTCTACACACCTCAACGAATAGCCTTTTGTTTAACGAACTCGTTTAGCGAAGTGCTCATATTGAGATGTGACAGCATTGGACGCGTCCAATACAGCTTCCCCATAATGGACGAAGAACCACCTCGAGTGAGCTTTTTGTAGTATATCTTGTGGGAAGTGGCGCCGCATGCCGCACGCGTGTCTGAGGGTCAAACCCCATCCAACTAAATTCTTAATTTCTAAATTACATTCTTAATTTTCTGAGGTATGGTAATTCGTACTAGATCCGTCTGTGAGATCAGAAACGCTTTCTTTCACATTGACCGGGCCACAAAAGAATCGTTCAGGCCAATCCATTCATATGCTATGAATTGGAATGCATTGCTTGTTAGATCGGAGGCTTTAATCATAAGTTGTTCGTTCTTCGAGAGCACGTCCGGTTCGTTCCCTTGTTATGACCTATATCATCCTCACTCGGGTATTAAAAAAGTCGAGGTACAAAAAAAGCATTACTACAAGCTTAGACGGCACAGTGGTCATTGTAAATGAGGGCGACTGCACCATCTCGAGGGTGTTCTACAATATCACCTTTTGGAGTTTAGGAATGGGTACAAAACATCACGGTCGATCTGAGTGAGGGTGAAGGAGCACCTGGAAGACAAGGATGCGTCACGTTCATCTGCTTGATTAGGGGCCCACAGGGTTCATATCCAGAAGCTTTGGAAGCTGAGACCGTGATGAGAATGGAGAATAGTCCGAACCGCTTCTAGTACTGGTTTGGTGGGCTCGAAGATCGGACTGTGTGCGGTGAGTGCCCCCTTCTACGATTAGGTGATGATCTGTAATGATCTCTTCACTAGGTGACGTAGTGGTGACGTCTGGTCGAGTAGCCATAAAATCCTGCAACTTCAATCCTTTCGGGCTCTAAATAAGGCGGTTCCGTTGAAACGTAAGCCAAAAAAGATGAATTGACAACTTCGTAAGCAGCCAAACAAGAAATCTTTTTACTATGTTGGGTCAAGTTAAACCAAGTTTTCAGAGAGCAGCGAGAGAAATAGTTTTTTAGGACCGCGGAAAGTATTTGTGGTAGAAATTTCGCATCCTCGTAGTTACTGCACCAGTCTGCCATCAAACCCGTTTTCTTTCTTTTTTCGTCAAGTCTTCATTCTTTATTTCTCAAGTCTTTTGAGAGTTTGTCTGTTTGGAAAGGGTGCACCATTTCACACAATATCGGTCACTTTTGAATCATATAACAAGCGACACTTCTGTCGAAAGGAAATGTCCAAGTCCGTTGAAAGAAGTAAAAGTGGTGCCTGACGGGAATCATTGTTATGAGAGCCTGGGGTTAACAGAAGCGGTTGCAATGCGTGCCTGAATATTCCTCCAAATATAAGGTCAGTCAAATATTTCGGTCGAATTGCTCATTCGTCTTTTCAATCAGTGTTCTGCTTTTATGTAGTGAAAATCTCCTCGTTATGCTTATCTTAATTGTAAATCTGCAGCTGCAGTGCTGAGCAAAACCGTTGTTCGGCTAGTTTTGCTCCATGAGTTCAAAGTTATGCATACTGCCCCTGCGGGACTCTCGAATCTGAGTAAAGCTTGGGGTGATGTCACTGGATCTGACCGCACCGGGCTTCTATGTTTCAAGAAGTTTCGAAGTCGGAAAACTCACAGGAAGCTGAGCCGCATGCTGAGCAGCTCCCTGGCAATGATTGTGTTGACTCTGAAACGACGATTTTTTTGCAGACAGAATTTCATAAAAGATGTTAGCACGCTTTTAGGCATGACTTTTTGACGCTCGATCAATGTCACTTGAACTGCGCTTTATACTCTATTTCGGTTCGGAGTTGTTGTAGGCCTTGAATGCGAAATTACGAGAGGCGCCAATTGTGTTCAAATCAGTGTTTTTGCTCCCAGACATATCCGGAGTCAAAATAGCAGAGCGTTTAGAACAAAGTCCTCTCTGAACGAAATTTTTTTTGGCTAAGAGCCATGGTACCAAAATTAGTGCGTTGAGGCAGGATGTATTCCGTCCCTCGTCACCTTCCCTTGAACGGAGCGCACACCTTTCGCTCTACGCCAGCCCAACTTCTTAATGACGGTGGGGTGGAATGACAGGAAGCTACCAAGTTTAGTCTAGACCTTTGTGCCATGTATAGGAAGAATGCCGTAGTCCGGGGGCTACTGTTGATAATTTCTTAGGTCAAAGGAAGGCAGTTTAGACATTGTCGTCGTGCCAATTCTGATCGACCTTTTGGTAGAATTGTGAGGTTCTTTTGCATTGCAGAAGGCTGGGAGAAAAGGTCTTTTAGGTCCTTCATACAATTTTCACTTTTAACCGGACACTTCTCGAACCGCATCAAGCCATTTTCATACCAAAATGGACACTTCAGAACAAATCGGACTTTCTTCAATCAAATCGGCACACCCCTTACGTTCGGCACTTGATACTGTTGCAGGTACTGTTTCAAACCCCGCCCCGACATATTTGGTACCCACACTTTAACAGAGGAGGGTTGGTAGCGACACAGGTCGGACTCCGCCCATTTTTTTTGGAAGTTATCGCAAGTTTTGAACTTTTATAATTGTTTTAGACGTCTTTCTTCTAGAGTTCATTCTTCACAAAACGAATATACTCATAGCCATGCTTTTATATACTGACACACTAAGCCCGGCACCCACTTTTGCGTCTTTTGATCTTTTCTTACAAGTTTTCGCTTTTTTTGGCCTGTAACAAGCAACTTCGACATCCATTACGAGCCCCCCCCCCACTTTTGGAAAATGATCCAGATTAGCAGGCTAGTGTCCGTACTGACAGCCTCCAGGCAGCAAAACTTCCCTTTTTTGCAGTAAGTGACGAGAGCCCATAACCTACCAGCATGAACTGTAGCCTGCTGATCTGGATCATTTTCCAAACGTGGGCGGCGTTTCTGCAAAGTGTGCGCAGCTTCTAATAAGAGAAAAAGCAGAGTTCCGCAGAAAGAAGCAAAAGTGGGCGTGGTGAGAAGGGCAGGGCTCAATGTGCCAGTGTGTATGCATGAATATGAGTATATTCGTTTTGTGAAGAATAAATATGAAACGAACGACATCGAAAAAACTTACAAAAATTCAAAACTTGCGATACTTCTTAACAGCCGTGGGCGGATTCGTATCTGTTTGCAGGATCCTCTGTGGGCTGTGGCTAATACCAAAACTGAAAAAAAGCGGGAGAAGCACTATCTATAAAACATTTTGGAAAACTGTCACCGCGCTGAGAAGTGGGCGGGGATGTTGGAGCGGGGCCTGCAGCAGTACCTAGTGTGATCTAGTTACAACTGCACAGTGTAAGCGATGTGTCCGTTTTGGATCGAAACGTGTCCGATTTGGTTTGAAAAGTGTCCAATTTGGTCTGAAAAAAGGCCGATTCTGTCTAAAAAGTGTCCGATTTAAAGTGGAAAACGGTTTATATGATTCACCCAATGAAGCCATTCAGCTGAGAAGACCTATTAAGCATAGCTCAACTGTTCCCATTCTGGTCGACGATCGCGCTAGCTCATGTCAGAGCTGCCCTCAAGCGATTCGACTGGAGAGCTCACAGACCTTGCGTCCACAGAACTTTACCCTTTCCGCTCATTATTAGACAAAATAAACGGTGTAATTTTTTTACATTGCCAGATCAGAACAAAGTTGCTGGGCCCAGAAAACTGGTCTAGCAACTTTTTTCTGGTCTGGCAATTAGCCAGGTGGTTATTGGCAAAGTAACATCAATATATTGGTCGAGAGGAAAAAAACGGGTTGTAGGCGATACACGGTTCACAACCTCATAAGGGCATCCCCTTTTCAAATATTTTTACCTTTCGATATTAGGTCGTTGTATGAATTAGAATTTTTTTACAGATTCCGATAGGTGCTGATGTTTGGCACGGGAAACCGGATGTTCCTCTGTTCCGTGAAGATAGAGTGGAGAACCGACTACCATCTCATTGGGACCAGATACCTCCACATCATGGTGAGGTACCGCTGTTCGAGCGATCAAATGAGTTCGACGAATGGAGTGATATGTTAGAAGCAGCACTAACTGACCCACATCTTCCAACACATTACAAGAATATAATTCACTCTTTGGTCACAAGTAATAGGGAATTGAAGAACATTATTGCTTCCATGAGAGCTCAACCCTACTGATATGTAGGGGACAAAGATCGTTCTCACTAAGTGATTTACCGAAGCAACAACGCACATCTCAATGTTTCACTTAATAATGCACACGATCGGAAGGAGTAACGACCATCTTCCGGGTAACAGATGCATATTGCAGCTGAGCCATCTTACTCGGAATAGTCGGTCGGAGGGCCATTTTAGTGAGACAATAGCTCACGGACTATGGTTCTGGACGCGGACTTCAAATCTGCCCTCGAAATTTGCAGAACCATCCAGTGAACGGAGCTATGAAGCATTTTCTTCCGAGTCTAGCAAGCAACAGGTTATGTGATCGGATCCCTGCTCAGCTTGATTTTTTTGCTTCTTGCATTAACATGACAAAAAGTGGTTCTAGCATCACTACTGCATCAAGGCTCACCTAAACTTGCCTAGAAAAGAGTTTGCGAGTAATTATTACTGCGCTTGGCGCCCCAATATCCAGAGAAAAAGTTGGGTGAGTGCCATATTTGTATTCAGCGGGTCAGACTACTTCTAGGGACAAGTTTCTAGCCGAGTCCTGCATTTTTATCTGACTTCGAAATGTGGTGCATCGTGGTGTGCAGTGGTTCAGTTCGCGTTCACATCTATTCAGCTACATACATTCTCCTGTACAAAGCCTCATCTTGCCATTTCTAACGCATTCATTCTGTAACTGTGAGTTTTTCTGACTAAAACCAAAGGGAAATTCCGTCCGAAGACAAGTAATCGATAACAGACTGCTCTTGGAGTTATTGGTGACCATCATTCCACCAACTGCCGATCCATTTCTTTCGAAATTAGGTTAAAACCTCACATCTGACTAGAAATCTGTCCACAGGGTTAGTTTTGCCCCTTGAGGAGGAATGTTTTGGCACGCAAACGCTTGCGGCTTGCGCCACAAGTGCCTGTAGTTCTGAATGAAATAGTTTCTTGCAGGACGCACGCGTCCAATTCTGCAGGACTACCTCGATCATCGACTGGATTCGTGAGCGTTCACACCAACGCTTTAGAGTGATTGATAGATTCCTCACGAAATGCAAAAAGTTATCTCCATCAAAAGGCGAACCTTCGTCTCACCGCTGCCAACCACCATACCATACTGCCATATTGCCGCTTACACCAGGTGCGCGTCGCGGCTATTCACGCAAAATGACTGGCAACCGGGCTTGACTTTTGTTTCTTTGATGAAGCAAACCCTCATAACTCCTTCCAGAGAATCGTTCTTCAAATTTCGAATGCAGATTTGAGATCAGCTTGGAAAAACGATCTGTGTGATTACAAATGGCCACCTCTATCCGGCGGTCCCCTATTCAGCTAAATGGTATTTTCTCGATTGTCAGAGAGGCTAGGAAGTCCCAAAAGTTGAAAACATTGCAGGTTTTCAAGCTTCCCCATTGAAAGCGCGTGAAACCCAATGTAGTTTACGGAAAGTGATCGTTGGGAGCAAGCAACTAAGTTTCGATCATGGAAAGCAGTAATAGTGGGGATTACGTTCCACTCCTGCTCCTTTTTTTTGTGACGGCACAACACCTTCATTTGGTTTCTCTAACAATACTGTCTATGCAGTTTAGCTAATCCGAGTATAACTGCGAGAGCCTCACAGGGACATCGTTGTTGGGGAATCCCCAATAGGGGGGGGGGTATTTGGGCTGGGAAAAATTTATTTTGATAGTTGATTTTTCTCGCTTCACGGACGTTGTAAAGGGGGGGGGGGTCGTACTTGGTCATTGTTGGGAGGGGGGGGTCGTATTTACGTTTTGGCGTTGTAGGAGTGGTGGTTGACTTTTGGTGATTTTCCTGTTTCACGTACTATATGCCCCCGCTCGACAGCAAAATTTTTGGTAAAAAGTAGGGAAGTTTTCGGGAAATTTTGGAAAAAAGTGGCAGGAAGTTGGGGAAAATCTGAGAATTGGTAGAGGGAGAGCATGTGTTGCTCGCGGCTTTTCTGTTCACTATGTGCTATGTATTTACCCAATCCCCCCTCCACCACGCGCGACGGCTCCATTCAATGAGGAGGGATAGAGAGCCGGAGGGGGAGGTCATACCAACCCCGAAAAAAGGGGGTCGTGCGGACTCGACTATAATCTCCAACCAATGATGTGCCCTGCAGCCTCAGCGATGGCAAGTCGTGGACCGATAGGATAGGTTTTCAGCTCAGACCGGCAAGCAATGAGTGGAGAAGTGCAGCGCTAGCGGGCGCACATGGCAGAACTTCACAGTATAGAAATGATGGTCTTTATTTTGTGGAAAAACCTTTGTTTCTTTTTCTTGCTTGAATTTGTGCATGAATAACCGATTCTTGGAAATGAATCAGAATTTTGGACTAGCGACACTTCTCATAGTGTGCCGGTCGTACCGAAACACACTTTGTTGTCTTGTCCCTTGTATACAGTGAATCTGTTTACCCATATCTTTATAGAAGCACTTGTGAGAATATTTAGATAGTGTGTATTTGTTTCTTTGTTGTTGTTGTGTTTTGAGAGAAAGCCGTGAACTTCTTACCACCAATAATCTTGCATATTTGTTTCGTAGTGAGAAAAATCTTTTGCCAACACCTCCATCTTTGCTTGAAATGTGTACCGCTATGTAATGCTTCCTTTGAATTTCCAGGTTTAGTTAATCGTGAAAGATATCAGAGATCGGGTATAATTGGTCGTAGTTGTTGACTTGTTGGTTGAGTTAGTTTATAAAATGATTGTGCTTTTGTTGTTCTTTTATGTACGGCTGCGTTCCCATTTTGCTACATTGACTTTATGTGTTTTCCGCAGCAGGATTTCATGGAATAGACTCGAAGGAGTACCTTCCTACGTAGTATTGTTCTGCCACTCAGTTTCTTGAGTAGGCTGGGAGAGCATCTGGGCGTGAAGGAGAAGTAATCGGACGGAGCTATGTCACGAAAATTAGGTGGTTAGAGTATGGTGTTCCAGCCTTGCTCCTGAATTTTTTGTGAGTCTCTACCACTGTGGGAAATCTCGTCATCATGAATGAGGTGCTCTGAGGCGAGTTTCAGTCATTTTTCTCCACCAGTTTTCACGGGTATCTGGAGCTTCTGTGGCATAAGCGGTGACCGTGTGTTCTTACAGGGGCAGCTCGTACACCATCCTTTTTTCCAGAGGCCAGAATAGCTTTCATAGGGTTTTTGAACGGTTTGACCTGCTAATATGGGTCTTCCCCTCAAGACATTCACACAGTACTGTGTGGGCTGGAATCCCAGAAATGTCATTTCTTCCCGACTGACCAACCTTGCAAGAGCTCCCTTTGACGAGGGCGAAGAGGGGAGAACTGACAAATGGATATCTGGATGTATCGCCGCCCTCCGTAAGGTATGAGGGATCCACCGAGTCTCTGGTCTTTCTATAATTGAAAATTCCGTTTCTAGTCCCTTCTATAGTTGAAGGCGGTTGGCGACTGCCGTGTAGGTATATCCAAGTGTTCTGGCGAGACTACGGGTGGTAGCTCTCAGATCTCCTTCAACGACGACGAGAACAGCGGAGTCTTTCACGGCGTGAACGTCCCGAGCAGAATTTGCCTTCGAGGACCGCGTCTTCGCTTGCAGAACGAGCAAACCAGCGGTTCTGGTGGTAGTGGTGCCCTCTCCCAAATCACGGTTGGCAGCTATCGTCGCTCCAATTCCGCATTTATTGAAGAGGAGTATCCGAACAAGGGGTTCTATGTCTTCGCCTTCAAAATGGGAGTGTCGGCATCGCCCCTTTTAATTAGAAGACTGGCCCGGTCGAAACCACTGAGTTGCACACTCACCTTTGGGGAACATCCTTTGCCATATGCGAAAAGGACGGGTCGGCAGTTGTATTACTGTATAAGTTTCGTCATGCGCAAGTCAG
>MU914696.1:0-15125 GCA_036418165.1 Cooperia oncophora
TATACCTCTCCCTCCCCCCGCTGGACGGAGAAATTCTGGTAAAAAAGGGGAATTTCGGAGAAAACTGGTGGGAAGCTGGGAACATGTAGGAATGTGGTGGTAGGTGTTGGGAAAGTGAAGGGGGGGGGGAGGCGTACCGAGACCCTTTTATAGAGGAGTCGTATCGAGACCCTCTTTCAGGAGAAAGGGGCCTACTGACATCACCCTTCACACATTGCTGTCCCCTGTCTCCGTATACCTTCTCCTCATGTGGTGACTAGAATCTGCAGCACAGAGGCGCCGATCGACGCCACGGAATGCGCCATGACCTCGACTTCCTTTCAGAACGCGTCACCTATCCAGCAAGTACAGTCGTCATCTGGACAGTTGATTAGAATCAATTAGAATTAAAATGGGAGAATTACATTAGAACCATTGAATTAGAAGGTCAAAGGGTCGCAGACGCGGCTGCGGCGCGTCACGACCGCGCGATCAGCTGCCTATTTAGCCATTTTCTCCCTAATTTTCACTGTTTTTGGCTGCTTTTCCTTGAGGTTAGTTGTTCCTTGTACTGCGATTCCTCTAATTTTTGCTAACAATCAAATAATTAAACAAATAATTACACGAATATTATTATTGTTATTATTATTATTATTACTATTATAATTACTCAAAAAAATCGCAAAAACACCATTTCAAAAGTAAAAAGAAAGCGTGCACGTCCTAATATACTTAGAAGACAAAAAACAATTTACATTGAAAAATAATACAGTGAAAATTAGGGAGAAAATGGCTAAATAGGCTGGAAACAGCTGATCGCCGCGGTCGTGACGCGCCGCAGCCGCGTCTGCGACCCTTTGACCGCCTAATCAACTGCCCAGGATGGCGACTACGTCTTTCTGTGTTCAGTACTAATCTCTGCGAATACTGCCCATCCCTCCCGTCGCGGATTCCGTTTTGACCCTGTTCAAAACCAGTGTTCACAATCTACAGGTTTATTTATCACTTGAATCACATTGTATATATTATATATAACAGCATTAAGCGAATACAAACTCGATTTTGGAGCGGGCCGTACTCTCGTCGGAGATGAATAACGTCGTGAACATCGTGCACTTCAGAGAAAGAGATGTCGTTCACGCACTTAGTCAACCCCGGGGAAATGCACACCTCTTCCGGCGGGAGTAGGCGGCCACGCTTGCAATGAGGCACAGCGGATATGTGGACATAAAGTCGAACAACCGGCCAGTTTCCCTGAAAAACTCGCCGAAACTACTACGATTAGCAACGACTATGAAATTAGACGAACAAAAGGCACTTGCTAACACAGATGTAGTATATTATGCGGAGTCAAGTAGACACTTGATTCACCGTCCGTCGCCGGAAAACTGACTCATAAAATATATAAAAGAAAAATATACAATTGTATAGCATGGCAACGGGACAACAATCATAGATCACAGATTTACACACCACGTCATAAGAATCACGAACACTGCGGGTGAGGTCAATATCACTAGTGGTACAACGATTATGGTTGAGTCTCGAGAAAGACGCCAAAAAATATCCAGAGCGAAACCTAGTACAGCCACTGCTAGCAGCAAACTACGAGTGGGTCGTTATGACTTCTTTTCCTGTACCACGCACGAAAATAACTCGGTTGATCTTGTCCGATAGAACTTCCAGATAATGGATATAGTCGTCGAGTCCTGAAAAGCGCAATGATTATTGTGGGGTATGTGACAAGAGAATCGTAATTCGCCGCGCTGGTGGGCGTCGCGTGCGACGTCGCGCCCGCAAATGACGATGGTTCCAGGTAGTAGATGGCGACAACAGGCAATTCAGAACCGAAAATAGTCATGAATGTCCACGATGACGGGGTCTACATGAAGTCCAATCGACAGGTTAACACGAGTTAAGAAAACGCCGCGCGCGGCGGTGCGGCAAATTTCGATTCTGTTGCCCGTCTCCCATTATTGTGATAATTTAATGATACTTGAGAACTTTCATCAAAAATGCAAGAACGGAAAGTGGGAACGCAAATAAAGTCCACTTAACAGGTTGGATTTCCAAGAGGCTAGATCGGTCCTACCGCTCTAAGCTTTCAAAGAATTAATGGGCACCACCTACCCTGTACTGCCCCAAAACAATTTCCCGGAATTAGGCCAGTTTTTAACGAATTTTTCCAAGGGGGGCAAATTTGGCTACAAACTGATTTTCAGTGGTGTTTGGCCTCTTGAACATGCATGTCACATCCACTTGGCCCGAGAACTTTCAACAAAGTCGCTACAGCTACTGGCGCCAAAATGCTTTATATCACCAATTCCGTTGTTCCCAGAGGTAGTTCCACCTCCCGGATAAGAAAATCTTACCTGTTTTGGGTGCCACTGGAGTTAAGGATGGAGAGAAGAAAGGGTACACTTGACAGCGCAGCCTGCTGCACCCTTACCCCGAGATAACGACCCCTTCCTCTACTTAGGCTGCGCTTCAGCGAAGAGAATGAGAACCAGAAAGGGTACTCTTTTCCTGTTTCTCCGACTGCCCTAGCACACCGCTTGGCACGATACAGCCAGGATTCTGCGTTACACGAGCCGGGGCAAAATAAGCATGTGGTGCAGGGGCCTGTAACCTGAGCGGTCTGCGATTTCGCACCGAACGAATGTGATATTCGTGTTCAGTGGGCCAAACTGCTCCTGAGGACGAGTTTTCAGCAAATTTTCTTTAATTCGTGACAATCTAGCGTCGGCGTTGTGGCTAGGGCGCCAGGCGCTTCCGGGTCAAGAAGATGTGATACTCATGTTCAATAGGTCTGCCTACGCCTAGGAGCCAGTTTCCAGCCCAATGTGCCCATTGAGGGAAAAAGTCTATAAAGAAACTAACCTGATTTTGGAAGATTGCGGCAGTAGAGGGTAAATAAATAGTACCGAATCAATGAGTTCAAAAGATTATGTTGCAGAAGCAAATTGACTCACCTTCCTTCCCTCGCGGCGGTTTGGGCAAATTCAGAAGGACAAGCTGACTGTTGAGAGAATGTTCGACAATCAACTCATTCAGTCGAACAGCAGTGTGCATTTTGTGGACCTACAAGAAAATTAGTGAGTGAACGTTAACAAAGTTTTAAGATAATCCAAGCTATTACTGCAAAAACAGTCACCTTCGTTCGATCCAGCGCTAGTAGTTTCTCCTTCTTCGATTTTTCCTTCTTTGAATCATCATTGGTGTGCTCCTCGTCCGGAGATTTGTCTGGAAATGGCCAGTTATGCAATAAGCCCAAGTTCAAGTCAACATATGTGTAGACTTTAACACTAGAAAACCCTCTAAGGGTTGGGGTGTTGTTATACACGAACACTTTTTTCATACCCCAGATGCGCTATTCTCAATGTGCAGCAACTGCGTCGACCAAGATCTCGCAGCGAAACACGAACGAGAACAACCAGAGGTGAACAGACAAGTAGTGCATTTGGCTATGGATAGGTGTGTGGCTCACCTAGAGGGGGAGTATAGGAACGGCACACGGGTACCACTACCCTTCAGCCTCGTTTCCGTGCACTTTTAAGCGGAGAAACTTGCATGACACTGCAGCTGAGTACGCATTCTCCTCACATAGGGCAAGGACCGAGATCAACGGAGCAGAATGTTCAGTTTGTCTTTGAAGTGGCACACTTCTACACCTGTTTGTCCTTTCAGGCAAGAGTAACAGCGAATCATTATGAAGGTTTCAGATGTAGAGCACCACTTGAAACAGCAAAACTTGAATTTCATGCAGCTCACTCGAAAGGTAAGTTACAATGGTAATTACAGCTAGGTGCGGCTATGTCAGAATTGGTGTGAAATCAGATACCAAGGATTACTCTGCGCTTCTATCCTGCAGTCGCACTTTTACTGTTTGGAAACCGAATCGGCAGAAACAGGATTCAAGCAAGAACAACTAAATTCTGAAGGAAATTAGGGCACATCATTGACTGAGGATTTTGGTCGAGTTCGTACGATTCCCTCGAAGGGGGAGGAAGTGGCTTGATACACCCCTGGTTCCTTCCTCCGATACCCGAGCTATCGAGCGGGGGACCGCGAGAAAATACGACATCCGTCTTCCCCATCCTACCTACATTACATCTAGCGACGCCTTAAAAGACGAGGCTTCAGCTGACTCCGTGTAGTGTACTTATTTATCCATTTCTTTGTACTACAGGAGGAATTGTACTCAAATATTCATAATATTAATATGCAAATATAGCGCGTCGATCGACAGAAAGCCCAGATTAGGAGACAAATTATGAAACGCATAAACGTCTCCTTTACATGCTTCCTCGCTGCTCTTGTCTGGTCTCTCGCTGATCCGCACCGATTCTTTGTCTCTCGCTAGGGACAAAGAGGGCTTCATGTGAAAAGTTCCGACGGTTTTCCCCGCTTTTTCTCCATATGCAAGTCACCTGCCACATTCCTTTCTGTTGTTCAACCCCGCCATCTACAAACTTTTCGCCGGCTCATTGCGAAGTCTGCTTCTGAGAAAAAGGTAAATAAGAAACTTTCAGAAATGAAAAGAATGAGTTATTAATATATCCAATTTATGAAACCAGACTTATCTGGCATAAGTAAGCAGCCTATAACGCAATGTCCTTACCTGTATGTACGTCGTTTCCAGCGCCTGTATTTGTGTCTCCATTGCCTTCACCTGATTTAGTTGCTGAGACAGCTGTCTTCCGCTCAGCGGTAACAAGTGGCTGAACGGGCAGTGAATTAATTCAGTTGAGTACTGTCAACAGGATTGTGTAATAGGTACCGAGATTTCACGTGCTGGAGCGTTGTTTCCACCCCTTGATTCCTGCATCTGCTTGAGAACCATTGTACGTTCCTCCATGAGGAGAGTGCGCTCAAAGGCATTCTTGGAAATTTCAGGGTCAGCGAGCTCGACGATCTGAAAAATGTCATTTATGCGATGTTCAGTTGAAAGGAGACACTTGAATCCAATGAAAAACTGAAACACTGGAAAATAAAGAATGAGCAAACAATGAAAAGCACTGCGCATCCTACGGCAAAAGCACTCATAACTCCAGCCCACGCGGCTTAGGTACACCGTTTGAGCCCGGTTCCTTCAGAAGTTCGTCTGCGTACAGGTCCATCTCCCTTTTTTGCAAGCCTCACTTTTTTTGAGGATTCGAAGGCATAGTAACGACTGCTTGTTTTTGACGTCCTTCCCGCATAAAGAGCGCGCGTTTACAGTTGACCGGAGCGGAGAATCATGCGGGCGATGCGCGGCAGATCCTCGACGAATTTTTTCAATTATTTCGTATAAATTCGGGCCAAGACGAGACTTCGTGACGGGTTATATTGAACTTTCCCCTTCTTTTAACACTCAAACAGCTCAAAAGGCATGGGACGACTGGAGGACGGGCGATTCTATCCTGAGCTAACAAGGCCCCATCGTTCGCGACGGGCGCGGCTAGTCGCACGACAATGTCAGAGTTGCACTACTGTATCGACAAAGTTGTCGTGAAGCAAGAGACTTGCTCTTGTTCACGGCATGTTCTTCAGATTAGCAATGGGATGGATCACTTCAGTTAGTTGAACGAGCCACGGGACAGCGCACTTCGCACACAAAGGCGCTGGTCCACGCCCACCAGTGCAGTATATTACGATTGCCCTGTCACATACGTGCCGACGACCAACAAAACCATGCACAACCTACCCAGCAGAGTATTCAAACACGTACCAATATTTTCGCATCGATTCTCAACTGGTAGACGTATTGCTGCAGTTCGGTCTGCATCTTAAGATTGTTATCGTTCTCCTGAGCGATGGCAATAATCCGTAGTTTGCATCCTCGCCAGACCTAATAACAAAATTGAACTAATTCCAAAGTTAATATTAATGTAGAGTTATGCAACTGTGAGCACGAATATACCTTATGTTGTTTGAGAAGGTATGCGATAAGTAGGCAGAGTCCTCCATCTTGAACAATCCAGTACACGTCAATGAAACCAGTCAATTTGAAAGAGCTCGAAGGGAAGTCGATGATTCCTTTGGCTACCAATAGACACATGTCCATAGCGCAGGCAGCATGCAGTTTATCTGCAAACCCATGTAACAGAGATTTTCCGCATGAACTCTCAACGGTAAATTCTTCTGTTTCTCGTATGACAATTTGCTCTCGAAATAGTCAAACTGTGCCTGTTGTTGGCAGCAGTCGCAGCTTATCTTGTTTTCATGATTAGTAAAAATAGGTGGATTTCGCATGAATTTTTGAGATATAGGGGTGGGGGTTATCCGGCCTGGACGCACCTTTTATGGAAGGTCAATAATCAAGAGACTGTTGCTACGAGCGGGCAAGAAAAAAAAACAAGCAAACTCTCACTTCTCGGCCGTATTGGTCACCAATAAGATCACTGTTCAGCTTAGGTATCCCACTTTAATTAGAAAGTAGGGGAAAGGGGAGCCAAAGTCGATAGTGTCCATCACGTCACCAGTGCTCTGATTCAAAACAGGATATTCAGGATTATTAAAACTTCTGAATTACGCTTGAAAAATCTGCAGAACAACAGCAACCTTAGCAGCGTTCAGAGTTCGCGAAGAAACGATTGTAATGTGCGGCGACACGCTACGATCGCAACAGCCTCCAATATTATATGCGGGAGAGTAGTCATTGATGGATATCGATCGCCGAAGGCCGCTGCTGCTTTGAAAGAGCAAGGGAGGATAGCAGGATACCAGACTGCGTTTAGGCAAGGTATGCGTCGCGCGTAATCGCGAAGTCTGAACGCTGCTTCAGCCAAAGCACTAGACCTAGGAGAGCAGTACCACTGTAATAACAGAACACACCTGCAAATGTGTTGTACTCAGAATCGGCGCTTTCTGAAGATCCACGTTCATGTACTGGCCATGAGACCAACACAGTGTTCGGTTTGAGACCGCCTAATCCCACTGATTGAATGAGCGTTGACATCGAGCCAGCAATCTTTGGATAGAAAACCCATGGGCAACGAAAGGTAACCAGAGCCATTAAGATGTAGACTTACCTGATTCTCTTCATGAACAAGGGTTTTGGCGAAACCGCGTAACCGAACCTGATTCATGTCGAAGTCCATACGAGATTTGATCTAAGCAGAACAGTACTTACTCACAAAGCAAAATACATGAAACACAAGGACTACCAGTCTGATAGGAAATTCAAGGCAAAAGAGGCACCTGCTCTGCTCGTTTTCTATCGTCTGGACTGTTGAGGCTTCCTCTCAAGAAGGAAGTGACGACAGTGAGCCCCTTTCCAGCTTTGAGCTGAGAGGCTAGATTGAGAAGGTTAAGATATCGCACATCAACTAATTCTCTGGCCCAAGGCATTGAGAAAAGTAGGAGAAGTTGAGGTCTGAAACCATGTAGATGCTAAGAAATCCTATCTATGAGACTCTCAGGAAAAAGAAAAATAAACCTCCAGTTTTTGGGATGTGGGTCTTTGTCTTCAATCTTCATCAGAGAGTACTGTGCCGTTGTGAGAGCCAAACCACGAATACCATCTCCCCATTCCTTCTTTGCACTAAAGCAGTACACTCTTTAGGTGAGATAGAGAGGGGGCTCTGCTAGCACAATAACCTACCCCTTCCATTCGACGTATTTGTAGATTAAAACGCATAGGAATATGGACACGAGGGCATAGTCCCAATGAGTTGAGAACATGATGAAGAAGCAAAGACCGGCACCAAGGAGTGACAAAGACCTTAAGGAATGTGAATAAAGATAACGTTCAGACTGCACGATGACGCGCGACAACGCGCTACAATTCCAAGAACTCCCAAATGCCATAGGCGCAAACGCACCGCAGAATCGCAGAATCGACAAGCACCGGCCACTAGTGTTTCGAGAGAGAAAGAGAGTAGAGAGGACTAGAAGTGTTCGCGCTGCCTAGTCACGCAGTTTGGTATCGGTCGGCTCTGGCTGCCAGCATTCTGGAGCATAGAGGAATAAGACTTTACTACGTTGCGTGAAAGCGGGGCCTACACTCGAGTCATCTCTCAAAATGCAAGCGGCGAGCGCCGATCGGTTCCCCTCTGCGGCTGCGTTCGCGTCTATAGCACTGGGCGCCCTTGCGGCTAGGGCGTTAACGCGCTTTACGGCGCATCTTCGCGTGTTACAGCACGTTATAGCGAAGTCTGAACGCTGCTTAAGTATAATTTCAGGCAAGAGCGTTCAAATCCCGAGAGAACATATCATCAACATAGTAGTAAATACAATAGAAATTTGAAAATTATTCTTACCAGTGATAATATTTGAATCTTGGACGCCAGTTTGGTGCACCGAGAAGAGAATGAAGCGTGCAAATTATGTTCACAAAAGCGTAGCACATTAAAAAGAAGAAGTCTACTACGGCAGCAATGCTATCCATAGCACCCATAAGAATGGCCAGTTCTGCTATTACTGTTGTAATAATGAGGCTGAAAAAGTATAACGTAAATAGGATGTGATGGAGTTAACGAAAAACAGGAAGTATAACTAACCCTAAGAATGGTTCATTGTTTTTCGTGACCTTTTTGAAGGGTCTAAGAATAGGAATGACGTCATCCTTGGCGATACTCTGAAGAAGACGAGGAGCCGAGCAAAGACATTGTAGAGCAGCTCCGAATGTGGATAAAAAGGACCCAATCAAAAGAACCCAAGCGCTAGGCCATGATAAAGAGGCCACTACCATAGAACCACCCAATGACTGGCCATTCCTAAACAAGAATGGTTCTTCAAAAATTTTTTCACCGAAAATGCAAATTTGTGAAATAATTCCAAAATGTCCTACTTGTCTCTCAGCACACTGCCGTCAATGGTAGCTCCAAAAACGAATGCCAACGAAAAGTAAATGAACGACGTAGTGAGGGTGGCAGCAATGGTGCCTCTAGGGATTGACTGTTGAGGATTTTTCAAATCTCCTGTAACAGAAAATTAAACAATCATATATGGTTATTATGATGACCGCTATGCATGTTATCAAAATCGAAAAGAAATACCGTACGATGTCCAGGGAACGATTAGGCGTTTCTGCGCGGCTGCGTTTGAGACGCTGCCAAACCCACTCTCTAGCGGTTGTTGAAGCGGGTAAGCGCCGACAAATGGGGAAAGTGCCTGATATGAAAGATGTGATACAGTCTTGTCGCTTGCCGAAATAGGGTTGCATCGCGCCGAACGCAGCCGCACTAGAACGCCTCACCATCCGCAGCGAACCACATTGTAACCAGAATTTCATGGCAAATCCATTCAAACTTTATAACACCCTTCAGGACCATTTATTCTCGTGAAGGAAAATAATGTACTACTCATACTAGGGCGCTGTTCAGCTTGAGGGGGCATTTTACATTTCCGTTAGCTTTTTAGCTCCTGTTAAACTATACACTTCTCTTTGGTGACACCCGTGAACTCTTGTCAAGTGAAGCCCATGCTTGTTGCATAGCCTCACAGGAAATTACAAGTCCCCGCAAAAGACATCGGCAGTGATCCATAGGAAACAGCAAAATGCCCTCACCAAGCCGACCTGCGCTCATGCAACATATAGAAATATCCGTCAGCTTATGGGACCAAACAGGATGGTTGATCAAGCTAGTGACATATATACGAGTTTCATGAAATTATGTTCTGTCAGTCTTTTTGCCAGGACTTATTTCTTCAGCCCGAACTTATTGACTCGAATAATCCTTCAACTACTGAACTGTTCTATGCAGACTGGGAAACCACGCTTTGAGAACGTGAAACTTACCGCTCATGTTGGCTCCTGTGAAGATTCCAGTGACAGCCGGGAAATAGATGGCTAGCAGTACCCAAAACGATGTTTTCACATCCTGAATGAAGAGTTTCAGAAGAGTTTGAAGATAAGGTAGATAAAAAAATAAAAAGGAAAGTTCTCCCAAGATAATTCCGCTCCGCTGAAGATAAAAGGCAAACAAAGTTCATTAGTTACAAACCTGGAAAACATCACGATTGATGTCTGCTTTATCTTCAACTGTTGCGTGAAACTGGTCAATGTACTGCGATCCCAAGTTATCTAGAAGCGCAGCCATTGAAAACGAGCTCAAGAAAGAGAATTTTAAGCTAAAAGTTCTAACTGCTCACCCACGAAAGCGCTGCTTTTGAAACCAGGAAAACCATTGATGCACGATATTGTTTTTGAAAGAAAATCAGCTGGGCACTGTCCTCCAGGACAAAGGTTATCCATCAAAAAGGTGTTGCTGGAAGATTGCTCCTCAGTGGGCATAACCAAAACTATGCTAGCAGAAGGTACAAAAGAGCAAGGCTCCGAGAAGTTCACGAAGTAAATGGTAAGTACGAGGATTTTGAAAAAAGAACAACAAAACACTCACTTTGTTGTGCAATAATCGCACATATCGTATATGGATCCATTGTCTTTGGGAATGACGAATTTGGACTGCAGAAGGTGATCGCCATACATACACACCCTCAAAAACACAAATTCCAATTTCATGAGAAAGTAACATAGCATAAACAAATTTCACGCTAATAATCTTGAGGGGCACGAGAAGGACTAGTTGTGCGAAAACGGGTTCTCGCAAGAAATGAAGATTTCCGCCTAAGGCTGCGTTCATACTTTGAGGCGGCAGCATTCAGCTTACAGTAGCGTCCAAATGCGTTCCGGGCGTCCGGCAACGCAGCGACTAAGGAAGTTATGGATATCGATCTAGCGTCTGCCAGCATCTACCAGCGTGGGCCTCATTCTAGAAGCTGCCTGCTACCCTCTTAACGCGCCATACGCTCTACCAGCAACCTGCTACCCTCAGCCTCCATACTCTACCAGCTGTCTGCACCCTCCTATCGCGTCCACACCCTCTACTTCCAGACGCTGGTGGACCCTGGCATACGCTAGATCGATATCTATACTTTCCTAGTCGCTGACTTTGCCGTATTCTTGAAACGCTGGTGGACGCTGCCCCAAAGTATGAGCCCAAGTCTAAAAGTAGAGGAGATCCAGGTCGGCGGACCACGTTAACATCGAAAAGTGCTTCGAACTTGAGTGGCGATTTTCCACTTTTGCCGAAGAAGTCTCTTTGAATGCTCAGACTGCCCCTCCCAACCTAAAGTTAGTAACGTCAAAAGTATCTCTTTGTATATTGACCACAACTTGTCCGCTGTCGTAATTACCCTGACCATCCAGAAAATGGGAAAAAATCGCTTCAGGGAGCGAATCAAGTGTGACATGGAAGGAACATAGGTCGAAATGCACGTGGCACATGTAAGTCATCCTGCGCTCCGCTCACAGTGGGCGTACATACATCGGGCGGTACCAAAGACAAAAATTCTCGAACCCCTAGAAAAGAGGTCAAGGGACTGAGAAAAATAAGCAAAGGTCAGCAGCGGGTCAGCGAATGAAACCTGGGAGAGACGGACGAGGAAAGGGAGGTGGCACTGATTGAATAGCGCTTGCTGCAAAAATTCATAATTCGGTTCCCATACCACATAATAGTACACCAAGGGTGCTAATCTACATCTCTCCGCCCAACAAATTCTCAACAGTCCCAGGGTGGCATTTGTGAAATTTGGAGGATCACCGTCTAGGGAGGAGGTCCTCCTTTGAAGATGTTAGGAGTAATACGCACTGCACATGGGGAAGGAGGATCACCCGGCTGTTGACTAGCTCAAACTCAGGAATTCCGGCAAATTATTTCTCATTTCCTGTGGCTCTAAAGCAAACTTGTTGCATCACTACTTCATTGTAAGACCTCAAAAGAAATACAAACTGTTCTAGTACTCAATAGTGTACTGGTAATGGAAACCACTTCAGAAGTTATCACAAGAATGCTGAGTTGTGGGGACAAGTCAGACCATGGACGGAATTGGAGCCCGCAGCTACCTGTTGCTGGGCGGCTGCGTTTCCTATAGCGCCACCGGGGCCACTCTTGCCTTCTCAGTTCATTGGCTAATTGTGCCATTAACCGATTCCTAACTGTTCCTCATTACTCGTGACGATGCCAGGGCACTTCAGAAATGCAATGGCAATGTATTCCTCAATGTAATGAGGAATAAAAGGATAAAGTCTTCGCCGTTAATCAATCCCTTTGTGGGATGCGGCACGCATTCTACTTCCATTCAGAATCGTAGTGGCTTATTGAATGCGATGTGGCCTATACAATGACTTGCGGTGGCCAGATGTACAAGTCAGTGTTTTATCCTCCCAGACGAATCTGGTACCAATTCACCGTCCCCGAGGGTAGAAGGCTTGGTTGGCCTGGGCGGGTGTCGACCCGATCCGAGCCCGGGGGTTAAGGCCCCACTTTGTCACACTAGCACTACACTCCGCCCTCATCCGCCGTCCATTGAGGAATAACCCAAGAATAAGAGAGGGCGAAGAAACTGACTCCATACACTAATCTCAATACAGTACTGCTCACTTTAAGTCAATCCGGTAACGGTAATTACTAACTGACAGACTTCGAGTGAATGCACTCACCTCTGACCGGCGTCTGGATTCATCGTCTTCTCAATGCCTCCAGCGTAGCAGGCCAGAATCGAAAGAATCACACAAACAAGGGATACCTTCAAAATATCACTGACATAAGGGAAAATTCAGAATTGTAAAAAATGTTATAAGTACAAACCGGTGCAAGCATCTGAACAAACTTCACGCCCATGGCTACAATGAGGAACTCGAGCAGAAGGAGTATTGTGGAGTAGAAACGTAGATTGTTGGTCATCATGCCAAACGTGCCTGAATATGGCAAGATTTAGCGGCAAATTTTCCATACGGTTGAAACTTGTTGAACTTCTTCACCAACCAGTATGTGAGTGCACTTCAGATCCACCAATTGTTAAACCAGGAAATATGTACAACTGAAATTTGACAGATGTAGTAGTAAAAAAAAGACGTAGGCAATACAACTCAATATAAATTTGATCATTCAATCTAAAGGCTGAAAAATTCAGTGAAGATTCTCTTACAAGAAGTATTTCTACACCACCGACGAGATACATAGAGGTGGCCACAGTGTTTGCGAGATAAAAAAGTAAGCCAACAGCTGAGCCGAACTCGGGGCCAAGATTTCTCGATATCATAAAGTATGCTCCTCCACTTTCCACGACGCCATTCGTCGCTACTGCAGAAATGGATATACACGTGAGGAAAGTCTGCAAAAAGTCATAGAAATGACTGGGAAGTAGAAGATGGACACGAATAGTACACAAGATAGTTACCACGGAACTATTACAATCAGAAAAAAAGCTAATTCTTCTCAAAGGGTGCGATCATATTTTGCGGCAGCGTTTTGAGCATCTGTCAGCACTTTAATAGGCTGTTTTGAACGACCAGGAGAGTGTACATATTAATCCAGCGTTCTGAGCGTTTCATCAGCCTTTCGAAAGTCCATCCGCGTTTCGAGCGTCGGCCAGCGCCTTCGGCGACATGGAAAATATACGTATCGATCTATCGTCTTGAGCGTTCGCCAGCGCTCAGAGCGTCCATCACCGTTTCGAGTGTTTGAGCGACTAAGAATGTGTAGGTATCGATTGACGCTGACGAACGCTCAAAACGCTACATTGATACCTATACTCTCCTAGTCGCTCAAACGCTGACAGACGCTGAAAACGCTGTCAGGAAGTATGAACGCACTCCACTTGAATGTAATTTTTCGATTACACGCAGGTTGTAAAAAATGTACAGGTGTTCGAAGAATTTTAAACGTGCTCTTTTACTCAAAGAAAAAATGCTGACGGTACAGCTCACTTACACAGAGACAGCACAAAAGGAGAAGAAGGAATGTTTGGCCAAGGCCGGCGATGCCAACGACCCAAAACAACCGAATAAACATAGTAACACCTAGTATATGTTGAATTGTGGGTAAGTATACTCCAAGCATGGTTCCGAGATCTGCCTGAAAATGTACACATTGAGGAAATTCATCAAAAACATCTGATTTCTATCGTTATGAAGTTTCAAAAATATCGCATAACAGCACGATGATATCACAGCGGCTCGCTGAACGTGCTCAAAAAGTGAATAAATTGAGAACAGAACCCACCTTCTTTTTTTGATTCTCACTTTGCATGCGCTCCAAGGGTCCAGGTGTAGTGTGAGCCTTCAGGTAACTGGAGAAAAAGGGCATGGATGGCTCCTCGAAAAGGGCCAGATTGTGGTTTCCAGCGTCCTTCCCTCCCCATGAAAACAGTTCTCCTGAAACGGTATGCTTAATTAGAACCTCGCATAGCGGGTAAAGAAAAGTAGTTTTTGTGACTGAAAGTAGAAAAAATATAATAGTAAAAAAAACTCAGTTTGAGGTTTCAAAACATACGATGACTACTATTTCTCGATAAAGACGAGTCACTTGGGTGTGTGTGGTGGTGCTCAACATTGAGAGTGAACCGTGATCCATTTCTATGTGCACCGGCTGCGGGAGTGTTAGTCGTAGGAGGAGCGATAGTAAAAGTAGGAGGAGCTGCAGCAGCTGTAGAAGGAGCCGCAGCAGCTGTAGAAGGAAGTAGCTCGTTATCTTCACTATCGTGCACTGCTGGCCCGTTTCGGCGCTTATCTGCACCGTTAAGCATGTTGCCTTAGTAACTTAGAAAGTTACTACCGTCTTCTAAACATATTCAATCACATCAGTAAACGTGCTTGACGACTCGACGTATTTCCAACAGATAAGGATAAAGCATGGCAAGGAGAGGGAGATAACAAGTTTTCTGAGAACTTCTCGTCCACTGAGATACGCCGCGGATGATGGGGCGTGTCAAGGCGGTGCGCTTGACGTGACACCAATCCGCTTTTTTCCTTCGGCAAGCGACGAGACCATTATCACATCTTGAATATGGAACACAATAAGAAAGGCGCCAAAATTTTAAGCAAAAAACTCGAAAGATCCAAAAGAATCCAATACAATACAGCTATCTGAAATATTACTACAGTTAGCCGCCTCCAACCGAATCCTGGACCTTGCCTTCACTGGTGCCTCCGATCTGGACTCTGACCCGTCTGCTGCCTCCAAGACATGCCGCCGCTGCTCTTCTTGGAGGCGGCAGACCAGGTCAGAGTCCAGATCGGAGGCACCAGTGAAGGCAAGGTCCAGGATTCGGTTGGAGGCGGCTAACTGTAGTAATATTTCAGATAGCTGTATTGTATTGGATTCTTTTGGATCTTTCGAGTTTTTTGCATTAAAATTTTGGCGCCTTTTTTATGTGTT